>JAKSZP010001738.1:0-81308 GCA_022478985.1 Massospora cicadina
TCCCTAATTTTCTAGGATTTCCGTTGGCATCTCTCGTCACTTCTGGCCAACTAGTTGGTGTCAAATTGGGACAATGCCATCATTGTATATCAAATTGATGAAGGTATTTATCCTACTCAGTGGAGCTTCCTCATCCTTCTGATAGACTAATTGTAACGTCTGATCCAATATGGTCAACATATTATCCTCAAAGTTACATTTAACTCCATACTTTCATAGAAATTCCATCCTGATCAGAATGTAATAGTTTTGGCCAACCAAAACTATCGCTGGAGCAGATACCACCAAGGATTGAATTGAAGTGGCAGAGCGCTATAAGCTCCACATTAGATTTTGGTATTAAGTCCAGCTGTCCCAAACTCTTTTTTGTGTTCCAAGACAGGTGATATATTCATCCTTTTCATCAACTTGTTCAAGACAATATTAATAGACACTCCACTTTCAGCAATCGCCCTCACCTGTACTCAATTCGCTAGTTTATCTATGTATGTACACTTGGAGCATTATAAGATAGTATTTACTGAGTGTATAGCATCATTATTAGACAAATTGAGGGTGTGAATGATTTGCGCTAATAAATCTGAAAATGATTCTTTGATTGCGCCGAGTGGGATTGACAGGTTTGCCTCATCTGATCAAACTTTGATCAATCCTTTAGGATTATCTGTGGATCAAATCTTGTCTACAAGTTGTTGAGCCTACAGCCAAGCAGCTTCTTTGATTATCTTGGGGTCAATTCCCTTTGCCCCAGATCTTGTTACCGCATTCACATCCAAATTGACTACTTAATATAGTTGATGCTGTACGTCTATAACCACAAACAGATCACTGATGTCAAGTTCATCGTTCATAATATCAGGAGGAACAGGCTTCTCTGCAGCTCTATACTGTCCCCCATCTAGGTCGTGGGCCCTTTTCCCAACTACTTTTCAGTTACAGACTCTTTCACTTGGACCACGTTGACTTGATTCTTAAGTTTCTTGCAATGTAAATCAAAATGTCCCTTCTATCCGCACTTGTAACAGACTTTCTCCTTCTCATGAATCTGTTCAATGCATTTGGGATTATTCCCTGGAACGGTTTGATTATTCATCTCTTAAGCACCCTCGTTCCCCTTTGTGGGATTCAAATTTTTTACTGGGTTTAATTTTAAACTTCTATTTGGGGCATCAAAGGTAGCTCCCAAGAGTTTCAAGTTGTCTACCATCTGAGAGGTGGTAATTTCCTTCATGAACATGGAAGACATCATTTGATGAAAAATTGTGGTAGGGCCAAAAAGCTGCTTGTAAGGCAATTTGGGCACCAAAATTATCCAGCACTTTTGCTCCAACCAGAATTTGCAATTCCTGGTAGAAACAATTGGCGAAGCTTGCTAAGGATTCAACTTTATGGAATTTAATGCCCTATACTCTTATTTGTGCTTTGACGTGCGCATCAGGCTTCCAAAACCCCCCTCATAATGGCTGCTTTGGCTTCTACGTATGACCAGCTGTCCCCCTCTAGATGGGGCAACCCTAGGTTTAGACAATCAGTATCTTGGCAATTCATCGCCATCGATGCCTTTTGATGATTGCTATATCCTTACATTGTCATATTGAACAATTTGAAAAATGCTGGGGCGTTATCACAATGGTAAAATAGCAATTTTGTGTCACTTTAAACTCTCTAAGGTTTCTCTAGCCACCTCCCTTGGTTTGGCTACTCAGCTCACTTGGGGAGTAGTTTTGGGCATCATCTCTGAAATAGTGGTAAAAGTGGGCGACATGTTTCTTGAGGTAGTCATCTTTCCAATTATCAGAAGGGGAGTTCTTTCTTTGTCGTTGGTCACCACATATGTCTCACATTTGCATTTATGAGTCTTCAACTTCTTGACTTGTTTAATCAGCCGCTCAATATCTGCACTGAATGCTCTTAAACAAACGTGATCTTCACGCTCTGTTTTCAGAAATAAGACTTCTTGAATTAAGTCCCCCTCTTTCTTCTTCAAAGGCGTTACTTTACCAGGTAACTCATTTCTGAAACTTGCAGCATAATTGACCCCTTCCTCTATCTTGGTGACTCTCTCCTCCAAGGCTGCAAATTCTCAATAATCCGCTGAGCTCAGTACGTTCTTGTTAACTGTTGCCAACTCTAACAATAGTTTTCTTATCTCGTTTTTATATGACATCTCGTTCTAGTATCTTCTACTCAACTACACCCCTGTAGTGAGCACCAATTGTAAAGTTTATAAAATTTTCTGATTATTCTTAATTAATAACCCCTATATTTATTTTAACTGCACAGTTTTGGGTTTTGTGCAATTCTCTGCATTGTAAATAGTAGTTAATAATTGTTGATAATAGTATGGTGACTATTATTTCTCTTTCCACTTGTGTAACTTTCCAAGCAAAATTACACAAATTGATAAAACAAATCCTAATCGCCCATTGTAGTTTCACTCTGATGTCCTCAGATTCTCTGCCAGCTTCTTCAGTGTGGGGCAGTGGCGAAATTCCCCCACCATTTTTCATCCAGCAGGAAAACGTGCTCAGACTGGCTCACCCATTCATTCCAAACCTATGGGACAATTCATTCCTCCCAAGGATCTCGACGCCCACTTTGCTCATACCCAAGCATTACCTCACTGCCCCCTGGTGCTCCTCCAGAGCAACATGTGCTATGGCCTAAGGGTTGAATATAAGAAACTCATCCCATATCATGACTAAGCCATTATTAAAATGGAACAGGTGGTAATGAAACCCGCCATATTCATAGATTTCCACCCCTATAAGGGGTAGTTCAACCTCAGCTTCACCTATAAAGTCAACACTGCCACTGCAGCAACTGTGCCCTGATATTCCATGGCACCCCTCTTTCCACAAATTGGACCTGGCTCCCAGCAGACACCACTTTGGTGGTCCAGTTTGCTGGTTTGCCCACCCACCTCCCTCCTGAAGTGCTCCACCAGGAGCTGATGGATGGTTTGGCAGCCTATGGCTCCAACCCCATATTACAATTTGTGGTCTTAAATGGGGCCACACAACTCGCTGGGCCTTGAGATTATGCCACAATCAACCCTGAATATAGTAAAATTGCTGTGTCAATTTCCCCTCAAACCGTTATTCCTTCAGCACCTGACCATCCGTTTTAGGCCATGTCAAGGGCGGGCAGATGATCCATCTATCATGTTTTGAGTTGGACCACTCAAAACTCAAGTGCCCCTCCATAGCCACTTCCAATGGATCAGATGACTCATCTGCTAACCTTTAATCTGCTGCCCACCCCATACAAGTTCCGGCATGGGGCACAAAACTACCTCTCCCTCCCCCAAAACTGGAAGCTGAAGTTGCACCTGCAGCCACCAATCATCCTCCTTTTCGCCCCAATGCCACACATAATTTTTCCAATCAAACATCAGATTAGATCCCAGTTCAATCCCATGCTTCCTCCAATGAATCAACCAAACCTCAATGTCAAATTATGTGGTTGACTCGAAAATAAACCTTTGACAACCTACAGATTGGGCCAATTTTCCCACCTAATGCTTGAACTAATAATCTAGTTAAAAACCTAGTACAAAACATGGCTTGAAAATATTATTGCTACGTGGATTTAATTATATTACTAAAGCTCGTGCTGAATATCCCCGCACATTTAAATAAACCTTCTCTACATCAACTCAGCCAGGTTGATCAACTCAACATCAATTTAATTAAGTATTCTATCGGCAGCTCAGGCCAAATACATTTGCACAGTAGAGCCAATTATCTCTGCCCCAACCCTCAACAACTAGTCCCAAATATCAAAACACAATTAATTCATTCTTATATAAAACTATTTGGGGACGACCCAAAGTTATGTCTAAAAGTCCCATGGACAATCAAATGAACAAACAATGTTATCAATTTTCCACCTTAGGGCGAAATTTGTATGTTGACACATGTAATCAGCATGATAGCACTTACATGGACTGCACAAAAGGGGTTACTTAAGACTATTGAGGAAGAGGCCTGCTGACGGCCCAATTAGGGGTGCATCATTTTCTTCAATTGAAGCCAAAAAATCACAGAAGGTGTGTTTCATCAGCATTATGACGAAAATGAAATCCTGAAGATCTTAGGACAACTTTGCATGCTTTTATTGCATTTTGTACCTAAAATCCTCCCGATTTTGAGATTATTTTTCCACCAATGAACCTAATAAAGGTTTCAGTCATAGGCCGAGCTGAGTGGCAAAATGGTTGTTGAAATTTTGTGCTGGATGTGGCCAGGAGATGCCCTAGAGGTATAAATACCAGCGCCTGGCCTAATGACCATTATTAAATAATCTAGTCTAATAAAAAGTCTATTTTATTATATATTCGCTTTATTTTGTATTTAAGTCACTTTTGGAGAGTGTCAGCAAGCTGGGATATCAGGATCCCCAACTTGCCAATTTGCCTGCCTTGGCTGAAGTTCCTGATTATGAAGGACTAAAATTGTACCCAAAGTCAGACAGAAACATTAGAGCTATTTTTATATGCATAGTGCAATTTTAGATGGTTCAAAAACCGTAAGCAACTGGCTAAATTAAGGATCCACTGGGTGAACTTTAGTCCAATTTACCATGCAGGATTTAATTTATCAATCGAGCAATCCTCGAATTTTGCTACTCAACCATATGCTAATTCCCCAATTCAATTCAACCAGACCCCATGGGAGTTATAGGCTGAAATTGACGTATCAGGTAAGCTCATTGAAGAACCATATCTGCAAATTGAGTGGTTTGTTAATGCATAATGGGACGCCAAATACCCCCCTCAACTATATACCCCACAGCCAAATGCCAAATCATTTTGCAGTGATCACCAGCTTGCAGTCAAAGCAGCTGCAACACTAGATTGTCATCCTCTTCATAAAGCTGCCACCAAATCAGTTGCAATGCTCACAGGAGGAATTCCACCTCCTGTTATCCCCAAAAGTCTTACTCAAAAGAGTAAAATAACAGTAAAACAGTTTCACAAAAATTTCAATGATGCTATCCAGAACATGGTAACTATAGCACGGAACCAAAAGCTAAAATTACCCAAACCAATATTGCCATGTTTGTTAAACTCCCAGATTCCCACATTAAAGCTAAAATTAGCTTTAGTCAAATATTAGTGCCATTTTCCTAGCTGGCAATTTCCATAGAATACCATTTACTAGCAATATTGAACCACATGCCGCAGATGCCCCAACGCCATTACTGTCTGCCATGACATGTACTCTACTATGTGAGGAAGAAGCTACTGCCAAAGATGAGCCCCCCAATCCCCCTCCCCTTCTGCCATGGAGGGATAAGCAGTTTCTGCTGCCCACCTGGTTAGTTGTTTTCGTTCAAAGTGTTTCACTGAATCTGCTCATTTGGGCGTTTTGTCTGAACCAATTAGTTAAATTAATTTTTAGTTTTAGTTTTGGTTTAGTTTTAGTAACGTCCATCCTCTGGTCAGCTTACCTCAAATAAATATATTAGTATGGTTACTATTATCCCTAGTTGAAATGAAGTGCTAGATTTCAGTCCAATGCTTGGTCAGTATTTCCTCTCAAAATACTTATGATGTCCTGAATAGGGATTTGTTCCCCTGGTACTGCCTAACTCGAACTATGCTTAAATACATGTTTACAGTTTCTCTGTAATACATAGTCAGCAGAAATCCCCAATTTGATTCAGCTTCTTCTCTGGAACCCTGCTCAGATCCTTACTCTTTATCCTAAAGATTTTCCCAATTATAGCACACAGCAATAATTTCCTTAAGAAAAAATAGAAATTTAAATGAATTCTAAAAAAGTATACTAAGATAATACTCTGGTAGTTAGTGCCTTTTTTATTAATGAATTCTTTGGGGAATTTATAGTGGGGAGTTCAGCACCCAACACTTGGTTGGCACCTCCTTGATGAAATAACAGCTGTTGCTGTTGAATTATTCATCCTCATCTCAGAATCAATGGTCTTCCTCATCCTAGCTAAGATTCCATTGTTGAACGTCCTTGAGACTTAGGACAAAAGAGTCAGAAAACATGTCACTAACGTTTTTCTACTCAATCTCAGCAAACCAACCATATTTGGCAAGCGCCCTTCTTAGGTAATTGGACTTGTTACCCATTAAGGCAGGTCACAAACCAATTAATCAAATAACTAGTTGCAGAAGGCATCACTCACCTCACAACTTAATCCTTAAATTATAAATTAGTTGGTGATGAAACCTGACTGATCCCAATTAGTAAACCTGATAGTTAATCAGCTATCAGGTTCCCCTAATTTGTAAGCAACTCTGCCCAACGATATTTTAAGCATCCATCCGTATTAATCCCTGATGGATCTAACCCAGGCAAATAACCTAAAATTCCTCAAACATAGTTACCCCAAAATCAGGGTCAACCAATATTCAATTCACTTCGCATTAAGGGAATTATCCCCTACCAATCCCTGGTAATCTAGTTGGCTGGGAATATGGGGAAAAACCCCAACAGCCCATAAAATAATTTTAGGGGAAATTCGATAGTAGGGACAATGCTCCAATATCTATACTTAGGAGAAGATATTTAATATATGACACCCTGCCAAATTTACATAGTTTTCAGATCCTTTTAAGGATTGATTTTTAGAATCTATTAGTTTGACTTCCACATCTTGAAATTGTTCTTAAGTAAGAGATCATTATGTTTTGATTTTTTACTAAAAGCAATGGTGGGGGAATTCTTGAGCCCAACAACCTGAGAGTTTTAAGATGCTTTTGGATTTATACAATGAGAAATTTAGATCTTAAAATTATTGGGTGCTCAAAGCAGTAGGGAATAGAGGCCTTGAAATTTTTCAGGATAGCACTGAAGAGTAGAATGGTGTAGAGAGGTAATGACGAGGCAATTTTTTCTTCTTCAGGGTCTAATTGTTTGCAACTATCCTGTGTATGATAATTCTTATTGTAATTTTGATAAACATAAACTTTATATCTACAATAGGTGGGGAAATATGATAAATTTATTTTGTAAAAGGTCTCAATATTTATAGGATGTCTCAGTGTTTGTGTCATATAGGGCGCTTGGGTCTTCCTCGTTAAGGATCTTCACTACTTATCCTTTGAGGAAGGCAGCCCCAGCCATTTATTTAGAAAGCTTTTTGTATTGTCATCTTCCCAATGTTCTGTTACTTCCAGCTTACAATACTAAATATCTGGAATGAGTTTCATCAGATGATGATTATTGAACCCCTTTGTTAATTTTTGCTCATTTATAGGCAGAGGCTTATTATAATAATCCATCCAAGTCCTGAAGGATCAGTTCTGGAGAAGATTAGTTAAATGACTTGACAATCTAATCTCTAAGCTTTTAGACAGTTCTTCAGTATAAACGCTGATATTGCCCCTTCAATCCTGTCATAGGGAGACATATTGGCGCAAGAACCTAATGTGTATGCAATTAACTACTATGCCTTGAGTCAATGGCAATATAACTAAACCAGTCCAATATCATGCAATAGGGCTCCAATCAGGAGCTGTCCAATCTGTTAAGTCATCACTAGGGAAATGATGGTAAAACAGTAAAAGATCTCTAATATTGAATGTGTGAAGAGCTGGTTCACTAGAAATAGATTGCATAGTTTTCTTCACGGATTTCACAAAAATCTAAAAAAGCGAGTGCTTGTAGTATGATTATTTCATCAGCTAGTGCCTTCATAGTTAGTTTGGTAGCCTTGGGATTGGTAGAGTCCACTAAGGGCTGGATACCACTGGGAAGTTGGGCACTCTTCCATATAGATCCTGGAAGATTACATTTTAATTTCCTGGTGGTAACTTATAATAATAAAGCTAATAGGCCGTACAGCAGGTTTTGGTTCTATTGCCTGAGTCCAAGGAAACCATCTTCTTGAAATAGAAAAAAAGTACCAATTTAACACTCTACTGCCTATTAATAGAAGGATTTAAAAAAGTTGTAAAATGCTGATTAGCATTCAATGAGGAGGTTGGTTCTTGAACATGGGACAAAACTTCAACTCATTTTCAGAGAGCAATTCGATTGAGAACTGTGTTGGGTAAAATAGATAAAACAGGAATAATTCTGTGGCCTTAGCAATAGCAGGAATGGTCCTATGGCTAAACCATTTGGCAAGATGGTTGATTTTGGCTAATATTCAGCAATGTCTGTGGAGGCCTCTGGGTAGAGTCTTATACGTCCACAGTAGTGACACTAATTTGTGAAGACAAAGCTACAACCTTATGCTGATAGTGAGGGCTCAGCTAGAACCTGGGTCCTGCATGTTAAAAAGCATCCAATACTTCCTTCATAGTCTCAAGCATTTGGCCCCAATAGAACTGTTCCTCAGCCACTTTTAAGTTATTAACTTCCCCATGTCCTATGTTTAAGTGCCCCTAAGAATAATTCTGGTCCAAGAAAAGGGTACATGTAGCTACCTTCTGTCAATTAGTTTTTAAAGCATGCCATCAAGTATCTGCATGTTTTTGGACATTATATTTAGTGTTTTCACGGAATTCAGGATTTTTGATTCCCAAAGATCCAGTTAGCCAATTAAATTGTACAAGTGATCTTCTTCAGGCAATAATACTGCCAAGGTCGGCATCCTCAATAATCCATCCACATTTTATTTGGTTTTAGAATAATTTATGATGTTAAATTAGTAACTTTGCAGCTAGAGAGCTATCTGGCAAAATGAACGTCAGGATCCTTCATTTTTTGAAGCCAAATTTCTGATGTGTGTTTGGTAATATTGGCAAAGTTACTCTCATATAAGTTGGGCCAGAAGTGCTTAATCACGAGTAGTAAAGTTTAACACTTTCTCTAGGTGACACTGTAGTTCCGTTTGGACTTGATAAAGTTTTACTAATGTAAAAAAGGGTGATCCGTTTGCTTCTCATCTGTTTGAGCCTGAATAGCCCCCAAACCCATGTCACTAATTTTGGTGAATAATTTAAGAGTTAATAAAAGTTATGATAGGCCAAAACAGTCTGTGTGATTAGGTCCATCTGAAGGATAAAAGCCTGGTCCTGCTCCAGATTCTATTTGAATGGTACGTTCTTGTGCAAAATATATACTAAAAGTTTATCAAGGTCAGAAAATTGTGGTATAAATTGCTATAATAGCCCACCATAGCTAGTAACACATTTATGACCATAAGACTCTGATGTGATGGTATATTTTCTATCGCAGCAATTTTGTCAGGCAAAGGGCTGAATTCCTCGCTTAGTGACCTTATGCCCAACAATTTTATTTCTAGCTGAAAGAATGAGCATCTTAAAGGCTTGAGTCAGTGATGCCTCCACAGTTAACTAAAAAACTTCATGAAAGTGCTTTAGATGGCCATTGAAAGTTTTCAGAGAAGACAGTAATAGCATCAAGGTATTTCAGGAAGCAGGACAACTTCAAGTTACCTGGTAGTATGCCCATACCATGTTAGAATTTTTCAAGTCAAAAACCTAGCCCCTGAGTCATGCAGGCTGGTTCATTTGGCTTTTCGTTTTATATTAGGGTGCATTTGTATTGATTTTTATGTGCTAATTTAATCTACCAGTGCCCTATGGCAAGATCCATTGCTGATAAATACTGGGCCCCAGCCAGGAGCTGTAGAGAGACATTGATTCATGGGAGGTGACAAGTATCTTTTCTGGTCACTTCATTGATCTTAAAGTAATTCATAATGATCTGATAGCATTCATCTTTTTCTATCCAGCGAAATAATAGACGCCCAGAGACTTTGGGAAGGCACATCAATACTAAAGCTAACAACTCATTAAGCTCAGTAGTATTTGGGCCTCTTCTACCTTACTTTTCTGATAAGATCGTGAGCATATTGAGTAAGCATCCCATGTCTCCACGTTATTGACAGCCCCTTTCATTTTTGCTAAAGTCATATGTGCACGTGGAGAATAGATTATAGTACTCCTCTAAGAGCTTATCAACCCTTTATATTATGTGGTGAAATTTTCTCCTAAAAAATTTGACCAGCGCTACAGTGAAATGATTTTTTAGCTCAAAAATCATAAATACTATTAAATTACAGACACAGCTGATCTTGTCAATATGTACTAAATGAAGTTAGGCTATTGGAGTATTAGGTCCAGCTATATGAGCGTTTGGAGTTAAGTTGACAAAATTATAGAGATTGAGCCAGCCTATGTAGGGATGATAGAGCAGTTTAAGATATCTTTTTGGGAAGATTCTTGCCCCTCAAAATCTCCATAAGGCGTCTTGATGAAGTAGTTATGTGGAGCTGAACGTCTACTTTTATTTTTGATCCTGGAAAATTACTTTAGGCTCTGGTAAATACAAAGAAATCCTGGCTTCATTGACTTTTTAAAGGCAGTAGCATTATGCATGAACCTCAAACATGGGTTATCAATCTGATAGATCTTATTATTCACCTTTAATAATCAAGTATGAGCCTTTAAACTCTCTTTACTATTATTGGCCATTTCAAACACCAGGGAATGTGAATACTGAGTAGGAAAAGGAATACGTCCACATTATAAAAATGACATCATACTCTTGAAGGAACTGGGTACCTAACAGTAACTTATAACTGGGGTTACCCAGGGCTATAGCTGAGGTATCTAACAAAATCTTCAAACTTGAGGGTAGCACATATTATGCCTCAATATATCTGGTTTACTGAGGCTCAGCGGTGCATAATTGATGTATCATGGTAGTTTAGCGCGATTTTGATATTTTTAACTGGTTTTGAAAATATGACTGTCAGGATTCTTACCTGAATCAAGGATTGTGTCTGTCAGATGAAGGTAATCAAACTTGATCTGATGAAAAGACGAAAGTATTAAAGAGGATAATCCCTAACTAAATTTAAGTCCTTTCAATTTTTGGTATATCCCTGACTAAATTCAAGCCTTTTGGTATCAGGGATCAATCCCAACTTGTGCAATCAAATATTACTCACCCAAAACCCCTTAAAATTGGGGTCTAAAACCAATCTATGCGGTGATTGAATCCTGTCCAAAATATGTGACCAGCATGCCACAAAATCTCCAATTGGTAATTAGTATAGATCTTGCTCAGATTGCTCTTAAATTTACTGAGAAAAGCTCCTTGATCTCACATATAATCATGTTTTGGCAAATAAACTTTACGCTCTTTTTGCCATTAATGTATTGACCCAAACTCTATCCATTTAGATAAAAAAAATTTTGGTAAATAAAATGTAAAATTAAAAACCAATCAACTAGTTACTTCAGGTCTCCTGGTCTCTGAAATAAAGGATAAGTGGTTTAATACCTCCTCTGTCCCTGACAAGGACGTTCACTTGCGACTCACTATAAATTATGGCAACTACAGGGATCTTATAAAACTAGACCGCAACCCAAGTAACCAGACTATCAGATAAGTGTTTTAAGGTGAGAAACATGGGAGTCTCATCATAAGGATAAGTGTTATCAAAATGTTTATTATTTTAAGGCTTTTTAAAAAGGGCAAGAAGCAAGATGCTTCCTACTAACCTTTTTGTGTAGAAAAGGCCAATTTGATCATAGAAATACTTAACATCTGCGCCCCACCTGATCCCTCCACTATCCTGTACATGGTATGTTGACAAAATTAAGCTCCTGTGTAAAGAAATCCCATAACTATACTAAAACGCCAGAAGTGTTCCAGTTAAGTTCCCCAATACCGCCACCCATTTTCCCAAAAAAATAAAGTTTTAAAAATCCTGACAGTTGTATGACGTACCAGATACAAATTTCAATTTTTCTAAGGTATAAAATGATTTCCACTAAGATTTTACCCTCTCTTTTATAAAACTTTAAATCAATTTCTGTTGATTTTATCAATTTGATGTCAATTGAGCACCGGACCTTTTAAGATAGATTGCGCCTCAAGTTTTAAAAGTTTCAAATTTTAATCAATTATAATTTGGGGAACAGCCAATCATGGCTTGCCTTATCACCTCCCTTAACCTCAGCTTTAACTCCACCTCACGAATTAGCCCTCTCCCTACCTCAGTTCTCGTGATAGTTTGCAATGTGACCCTCTTCTCCCCAAAGAACCCTTGGAAACCAGCAGCCAAACAAGATGCTGACCCAAGAGTCACAGAACCTAAAAACAGTGACGTAAACCATAACACCCTTTTTACTTTATTTAAAGGCCAGTGCAACACTTGTGAGGGTACTGGCCTATTTTTTCTCTATAATTTGTTAAATTCCTAACAAAATCATTTTCCCCTACTTACCTTTGAAGTTGATGCCATTTTCTGAAGAGCATTTAGTGTATCATGGGGTGCACCATGGTCAACATAATCCCACTGAAATTGTTAGACCCTAGACAAATGGAAGTTTTCAGACTTACACTGAAAGCAGTTGCTTGGTTCCTCTGGTGGCTGATCAGAGCCCACCAGTTTGGAACCAGAGCAAAGGTATGCTTCTCGCATCTTACATAATAGTCCATTCAAAATACTAATCTGTTGCAATGCAGTGTGGACCTCACCTCGTCGCCTTCCCTGCCCTTTTCAACCCTTTCTCAAGTTTGTGGGCTTGTCAGTTGGTTGTCATATTTTCTCATACAGTTCATATGGCCACTGCTTATGAGCCTTTGCTTGCAATAATCAGTTCCAGTATTGAGATGAGGCATTGCCTGGTTTCATGTCAACCACAGTTGCCTTCTGACGTTCCATTTTGTTGTTTTAAATGGTGCTAGCTACTACATCAAATGACTTTATTTCCCAAAACCCATGCTGTGCCTTGTACTCCCCAAAAAGAGAATTCGCCACTTGCTTTAGGTATCTCTCCTGATTATGGGTCATTTGATTGCCAATCGCCACATGACGTCCCTTCCCAGCTCAAAATATCCAAAGCTTACGCAAAATCCCCCAGTTCAACCCTTGTTTCTCAGGATAATGTAAACTATTTTTGTCAGAAGGTAGGTGACCCTTCTGATTCACTCTCCAACTTTGTGGTATCACGCCCCCACTTTACCCATCAATAATGAACTTACCCTGTGGGAATGGCTTCCCAATAGGTCAACCTTATTGGAAACTTGACAAAAGGAAAGGGTAAGTAAGGATTTACAAAAATGGCAAGAAGCCAGATTTGCCTACTACTCCTTTTCAGGTAGAAAGAGACGATTTTATCTTAATAAATATCTTATATTTTCGCCCAATCCAATCTCCCCACTATCATGTACTTAGTATGTTGACAAAAATAATCTCATGTGTAGATAAATCCCTCAACAATGTTAAAACGCCAGAAGAACTCCAGGTAACTTCCCCAATACTGTCTCCCGTTTTCTCAAATTCGAAATTTTTAAGAAACCTTGACGGTTTTATGTTCCTAGATACAAATTCTGATTTTGCCAACGAATATTAGAAATTCTGACTCCAATATTACCCTCTCTTATCTTCCCAATATCCCTTTCTGATGAATTTAGAAATTTGTGTCAATTAAGCGCCAGACCTTTAAAGATGGAGCGTTCCTTGAGCTAAAAAAAATAAAGAAAGTTTAATTGGGGAGCAGCCAAACATGGTGTGCCCCATCACCTCCCCAACCTCAGTTCTCACGCCACCTCAAAATTAGCCCACTCCCTACCTCAGTTCTTGTGACGGTTCATAAAGTGACTATCTCCACCCCAATACACTCCCTGGAAACCTGCAGCTGAATAATATGCTGACCAATAGCTGCAGAATCCAAGAACAGTGCCACAAACCATAGTTTCCCCTTTAGTATATAGAGGTCAATACCCTTCATCTTGAGGGTTGTCATGATTCTGATATGACTGTATTATAAGCCCTAAGTTGTGATGGCGGAATGGATTGGATCAACCAAGTTTACTATAAGTAACTATTATTTGAGCGCCTTGAATTTAGGCAATTTGGGTTGTTGAAATTGCCTCAGATTAGGCGATTGCGAAATTAACAAATTAAGAATTGATGTAACCAATAGGATATGGCGAAACATATTACTAAGCCATAAGAGTGAAAGCAACCAAAGTCACTACAATATAGATGAGATGAGACGATTAAGAGGAGGAGGTTGCTAATAAGTTGGGAATAGAAAAACAGTGAGGACTCGCTGTTAATATATTAAATAAAGAGTATAGTGAGAGCAAGTGCTCCATATTATTTTATTAGTTTATCTTGTTGTTTTTGAAGGGCAACGATTGTCATATCATTGGTCCTGTTGCTCAGCGGTTCAAACCCTGTGCAAAAACCCTCATGGCATATCTTAACGATTCCACCAATTTTATAACAGTGGTGCTCACTACAGGGGTCCCATTGATCAATCACAATACCAACAACAGTCCTCAGTTGCTGGCCAGGTCCTATCAGGCTTGCTCTGACAAGGTGTCTTTTTGAGACGCCACAACCATTTAATATGCAGAACTCAAGCTTGCCTTAGGTGCTGTGCTCCAGTGGAATAAGGGGTTTCTACAGGAGTTTGTATTGATAAGCTGCCTCCATTTGATCACAATGGGAACATCCATGGATTTTTTAAGTGATTTGAGTTTGCAGTAGAAGGAGCTTCAGATTGACAAAAAGCCAAATTATTATTATCCACATTAGAACTCAAAAGTGTTGACTAAATTACTTGCTATCTTCCCACCAGTTCTTCTCCCTATCAAAAAGTGAATGATACTGTGTTGTGGTTATTCGGAGTTACTATGAAAATGGCACAGCGGAAGGCCAAGTTCTTAACCATTGAGTGTCATCATAATGAGACCCTCACGCATTTGCTGATCGCTTTATGGTGGAAGCCCATGTGTTAATTGGGGCAGGAATTTTAGCCAAATCAGATGTATGCATAGTGTTGACCTCTGCTGTGAAACCATACTGTGAGCTTTTCAATACCATGGCTCCATATTTAGAAGTTGTATACCTTTGCTTAAACTTGTTTAAATCTTGCGATGGTTCTCCACTACCTTCCCTCCGCCCAAAATAGAGCAGATCCATATCCTCTCCGCTGCTGGACCTTATTATTTGTGGAAGTTATCTCTTCTTGTTTGGCATCCATTTAGTAACCCCCAGCCTTATTATCACTACACACCTCCTTAACGGAGTTGCCACTGGCAGTTCAACTATTGGGAAGGGTCTGTTTACACTGCTCAACCCCTGCCTAACTTTTGGGGGGCCCATTTCACAACAATCATAGACGCGGATCTTACAGCATCAATTTTTTCTCTTGCGGTTGCTCTGGGAACTTGGCCAGAAGTTGTCTTCATCGTCAGGTTCATTCCCTACCACAGGAACAGTACAATCAGGGAAAAATCAGAGTGGAGTAGATATGGGACTCTCTACTTCCGCTATTTTAACTCAAAATGTCCCACCTGAGCCTATCCCATTACATCCAGTGAAACTTCCCCAGTATTAAGATGCCTTTCTATATCAGCAGCTGGTTGGGGGGTGAATGAGCTGAAACGAGTGCAATTTATGGACATGGTGGAAGCAGGCCCCCAGGAGCAACCAAAGCCTTAAGCCTGTCAAATGTTTAATCAACGTTCTACTGATGAACCAGATTCATATGCTGATGCGCTTCTCTTAAAAGGGGTGAACGCGGCCCTCCCTGTAAACGCTATTATTGAAGAGTACCCTAAAGTTGGGGAGGGTATTATGAGCTTCCTTGGAATAAAAGATGCATTAGATGTCTATGTTTTAAACAATCAGAATGCATCTTATTCTGACTTTTCTTTCTCATTGCAATCACTATTGCAACCTATTCAATTCAAGACTGAATCTTGTTTGATAATCTCACAGAGGAGATTAGTCTGCGCCCATGTCAGGGAGCAGTTGGGCAAGCAAGGTAAGAGGAGCAGGTGGAAGGCCCGCGGCCTCCAACGTTTGAAAACGCCCCAGAGAATCCGGCGGAATAGACAAAAATCTTAAAAAACTGGCGGTCACAATTTCCTCAGAGATACTCACATGGCAAGCACGATGCAACCAGTACATCAACACGCCACACTCCCAACCACTTTCATCGGTGGAATTTGGAGTCTGCGTTTATCTGGACATCCAAAAAACGGCCTTATGGGAAAAATTTTGTGAAGATGTACACAAAATTTTCCTGACCGCGGTGTATATTGCACCTCACTCCATGTCACGCAGTTGGCTGGACCTAGGTTTCAAGAGCAAAAAAGCAGCAGACAAGGCTGCAGCGGTGCGCGTAGTGATCAACCTCCCTGAAGGGCAATGGGTCGTTGAAACCAAATGCACCAGGTGGACAAAATCAAATAAAATTCTCCTCACGTTTGACTTTTTGCCTATTATGGTAAAACGTGACATTTTGGAACAACACCTGAAAGATGGTCTCGCCATATATGGCAAGATACAATCTTTTTAAATGCAACGCTTCACGCTGATGCCACACCTGTGCACCGGTAAAGCCATCGCAGTTCTGACCCCAACTGAGGAGATCGTGAAGGATCTAACCCAGATCCCGCACTCCACTTTTATTGATATCGCAGGGCATACCACCCACCCATTCTGGGTGACCGTGGACAGCGCGCCCCCCATTTGCACCCACTGTGATGCATTCAGCCATAAGGCGCATGCATGCCCCATCAAGGAGGGCGTCACATTCCAAGAGCACCCCTCAGCAGCTATGGCCAATGGAGAGGCGCACTACGAACCAGCTGCAAGCACCAAGGGGAGGCTTTCCCGTGGGGAGCACAAGGCTGCTACCTATTGGTAAAGCCTATCTCCCCTCAGGAGTGGAAGAAGGCCAAGCAGGCCTGTAGGGCCGCGGCTAAGGAAGCGGCCAAGGCCACCACTGCTATCCCACACTCACAACGCCAGGAGGACATGGAGACCTTTGCAGCGGAAGCAACTTGGGAATTCATCATCCAATCAGATTGGGAAGCCTATGCTGAGCGGGCCACTCAACCTGAGGATCTGATGGGAGATTCAATCTCACCCAATCGTTGCACCCAAGCTCCAGTCAAAACCAACTTGGGACCTATCCCAACTGAAAAAAAAAATTTGACCTGCTCGACGGTGCACTGAACTCATCCGCACCACAAAGAAAACGTCCGACGTTGGGAAAACAAAAAGCGAAGGCTAAAGCCAATGTGACTCTTTCTGCAAAAATCAACAAAAACTCCGATAGCATTGCTGCTAACACCCACGCTGCTGTGAAAGCCTGTGGGGACCTAGAAGAGGCTGGTGGGCCTGGGGGCCCACCCCCTCACATCTAAGGTTTGATGGGGGAAACCTTCACTCTAGGGACGTTGAATATCACCAGACTCAAGGCCTCCCCATCCTGGGCTAGGAAACTGAGTTTTTTACAACAGAATTCACTCGTGGATATCCTGTATATCCAGGAGTCCCACTGTCCATGAGGTTCCGAGGAAGCTTGGTAAATAATGCTCCTCCCATTCCTATCCTTTTGGTTGAAGCACTGTGGGGTGCTAATTCAGAAAAATAATTTTTTCAAATTCACATCCTCAGAAACATTCCTAAATGGCCGAGTGCTCGTCATCACCTTCTTGTGGGCTGACGTAGTGCACATAATCATCAACATCTATGCCCCAAATGGTGCACACAAGCGTCAGGAATTTTTCTCATCAGTCAAATCCATCCCGCTACCCCCTGATTCTTTCCTAGTCAGCGACATGAACTGTTGGCTAACCTCACCAATGGACTGGTGGCCTCCCTCACCCCACACCCCACAGGGTCACATAGAACTACGCATTCTAAAGGCCACCCTTGGGTTAATGGATGCGCTGCCATGACATGCCCTGCTGCTCAAAAACATGATGTGTCCCCACGTCCACAACAATCAACTAAGGTCCATGACCCACATCGACCTTATTCTAATGCCGGCGAAATTCCAGCCCCACATCTCCCACTTCAAAACAATGAGAATGGAATTCTCCAACCACTGACTGGTCTCGATAACCTACCACTTACCCGTCACATTTTGCTAAGGCCCCACATTGGTGCAAAATCCGCCCCCCCAAGCTCGCATCGCCAGGATTTTCCATGTGGGTGGAAGAGGCAACTTTGCAAAATCATTTTGTTGCACCATTTTGCGTGGACCCCATTTCCACATGGGCAACTTTCAAAGAGGACACCATCTGCCACTATCACCATCTCTCCTCCAGATGCTCATGAGCCACATCGGCAGTTATCTCACGCGCTCTGGTAGAATTGGCACACTTGGAGTCCAACATTCCAGCTACAGGATACAGCCCTGCATGGGGCCAGAAGTGGGCGGAGGCAGCCGCCCACCTCAACGCACTTGAAAGGCAACACAAACATCAGGTTTGTGTTCAATACAGGGCCACAAGCATCACAAAAGGTGACAAGTGCACCACATATTTCTTTAAAAAATTTTTGCACCACACCAGAGCGTGGCCTGCACACAGGTGCAAAGATTGGATAATTCCATTGCAGACACACCGGCTGAAGTGGCAATCGAAATGCAAAAATATTACTCCAGTTATACCGAGCTGAACCAATTCAGCTGGCCGAAGTGGAGGAATTTCTCAACTGAGCTCATATCTGCACCATTTTCTGATACCTGTAAATAATGAAATTAATTACTCTGAACGAATTATGGACAGCCATTCGCGGTGCACCAAACCAAAAATGCCTAAGCCCAGATGGCATTCCATATGAGCTCTACAAAAAATATTTCAAATATATATCTCCATTGCTGCTCGCCTCACTTAACCAAAGCCTGTTAGAAATGCGCCTCCTACTAGGAGGACATGAGGCCTTTACTGTCACACTCTTCAAGAAAGGGGATAAGCTTGACTTACCAACTGGCGCCCCATTTCTCTAACAAACACAGACACCAAAATTTTAACAAAAATCATGGCTAACCATTTAGGGACTGTAGCATCTGCCACCATCTCCCCAGAGCAATTCGGTTTCATCCCCAGAAGGTTGATTTGGGATAACGTGCACTCCGTGGCTAATGCATGTCAGTTCACAGCCTCTGGGGCACTGGCATTCTTGGACCAACAAAAGGCCTATGATAGAGTAAACTGGGAATACCTAAGGGCCTGCCTCCATCAATTCCGCCTACCCCCCGCTTCATCAACTGGGTAATGCTGCTCATGGAATCTGCAACAATGGCAGTGCATGGCCCAGGCTTCCTAACGGAAGTAGTCCGCCCTCAAAGGGGCTTGCAACAAGGGGACCCCCTCATCCCACTCTTATACAACTTCAGCCTTGACCCACTACTGCGAAATGTGAATGCCCAACTCAATGGGGTCTATGTGCCAGGCCAAAACCCAGTCAAGATGATGGCATTTGCAGATGAGTGCGTGGTGGGGGTGTCTAATAATAAAGATGCACGCGCGCTTGAAGCCCTCATCCAGGAATATTCCCAGGTAAGCAACGCGGCACTGAACGCCTCCAAAACCAAAATCATCCTCCTTGGTCAGTTTCAGAACTGCTGGGCCCCAGCAATTGGTTCCCAACCCGGCCCATCTGCTCGCCCACATCCACGCCTTACTAACTCAACACACACCGCTCCACTGGTGCTCCTCTTCGTGCCACGTCCTACCATAGGACTGGTGCGCCATCTGGGCGTTTGGATGGAGGCAGGCGGATATGCGTCAGCAGTAATGGAGTGCCGTATACTGGACAACGTGACGAAGCAAATCGCCTCTCTCAGAGCCCACCCTACTACCCTTACTGGCAGGGTTGTTCTAGCCAACTCTTTGCTCCTATCCAAAGTCTGGTTCGGAGCCCACACCTTCCCCTTCTCCCCAAGCTTCTTCAAATCCCTGTATGCCTTGCTGCAAGGATGGCTTTGGTCAGGCCGCCCTCCACCAGTACGGCTAGAGGTCGTGTTTGGCCCTCATCATCAAGGTGGCATGGGCCTGCTTGGCTTCAAAGCCCATGATGCCAAGATCCTGGGCACCTGGATCGCGGCCGTCACCGCTCCTACACTCCCATCCTAACACTGGTCCCGCGCAGCCCACTTTAACTTCTCCCGAGCCTTGGGCCTCAACAATCCATCAAACCCCCACTCCCTGATGAAATACCTCGCATCACACACATCGGCCACAGGTCCTCACGGGACTAAAACCCACTACAAACGAATCCTACTCTCCATGCGAAGTGCAGAGTGGATAATTCGTATTAGTGGACATACAACTTGAAGAGGCCGCCCCTCTCCTCAGTTCACACAAGAGGTACAGGGGCTACCCATCCATGATGGCGTGATCCCCATTCGGCCCATGTCCTATCCAGGGTGGACTACCTGGACATGATGGACATCCCTTATTCCATTGAGACCCAAAAACTATCTGGAAATATGCACACCATCCTCTGTTGCAGCCTCAAGTCCGCTCCCATGTGTGGCGCTGCCTAAGGCAGGTATATCATACAGCTGAGCGCTCTAAAGCTTTACACTCATCCTATGTCGTTTGTGGCCAGTATGGAACGCTGTTCCACCGCCTGGAGAAGTGCCCCACCTCTAAAGTGATATGGCGCGAAGTTCAACGTCTTCTGTGCCAGGATCAAACACATCCCTTCAGTCTGTCAAGAGATATGTTTGCTCTATCAATGGCCTCCTCCCTTCCACCCTCCCTCCGTGCTCTGGTGGTTGCAATCGCCATGTGGACCATCCACATGATCGTCTTAGATGCCATCGCAGGCTCCACCCCCACCCTCTCCCAGAAACTGTCCACAGATTCCGGTCTCATTTGGTGGACCACTTTCAAGCATGGATGTTTGGATACCTCCCACCGCGTCACTGACAGCTGGTCTCCTCCTGGTTCCCAGTCTGGTTCATCAAATCAGACCCCTTCCTCCACACGTGCTCAATAGTGGCTACGGCCCCTTCACACGTTCCCTCCCCTCCCCATAAGTGGCTTTCCCGCTGGCAACAAGAGATAGCATCACTTCTCTGGGGTGCCTCCCCTGGTACTAAGTTTGTCTTTCCTGAGTCATATTTGGAAGTTTTTGTCTCATGGTCAGCCTTCCACGCAATAAATTTAAAAAGAATGCATCTTATTCTGAGTTTACTTACTGTGACACTGTTGTAGCAAAAACCTGAGTTTGCGCAATAATCAATATAGGCTCCCCAATCAACATAGTGTCCAAAAAGTTGGTGGCAAAGCTGGCATTAAAGCCTGACGTGGAGCATTTTATGGTGTATGGGACCGCAGGCACAGAAAGCACAGTCTCTGAAGGAGCGTATAGCGCACTACCTTTGCAATTTGGGTGCAAATATCATTGTAACCCATCCATAGTGCTACTAAACAATAACTATGACCTTTTGATTGTAACTGCTTTTGTGCGCCACTTTGGGGTTGTTATTGATATGACTGCAGATACATTTGAAATTCTGGGGCAGCGGACCCCAATCTACTTCACTTCCAGCGGAATGTCAAAGGATCTGGTACACATGAATCACATTAACCTTGCATATGGTGATGGGGTGGTTTTGGTTCACTATCATCAACTTAAGTGCAAGACCCGTGTCCTTCCCCATCAAATTTATGTATATTAAGGGCTACCACTTAGAGCTTCGGGCCCTATATCTATTCCCTCTGGACACCAAGTAATCATAAACACCAAGTTAGAGGTGGAAGTGACTGCTGGGCTTTATGAGGAGGTCATTGGGCCTTATAAGCAATCCTGGCTTGAGCCCCACGTGACCCCTGGCATTATACTTTTGAGACTTGGGGAGATCAAGGTCTTGGTAGAAAATCTTTAGAATAAACCAATGCAAATACGCCGGCACCAAATAATGGCGTACTTACTTTTCATCCCAGTTGAAGAGGTCCTCCAGGTTCATGACTTTGGTTCATTAAATTAATTTGGCCTGCCCATTGAAACACAGTCTGGCGTAATGGCAGTTGTACCATGTGAAAATTTAATGGGGCTAATGGAAGACCAAAGAGATCAAGCGGAATCCTTATTTCAAAAATACAAAGAGATCTTTGCTGTTGACAATCATGATTTAGGGTGCGCTCAAGGGGGTGTTCATCAGCTGGACACTGGGGATCATCCCCCCATCAGGTCTCAGTCAATCCGTCAATCAAGGGCAGATGAAGAAGTTGTCACTATGGAGATTGACAAGCTGCAAGAGCAGGGAATGCTCAAACCATTTAGGAGTCCATGGGCTTCACCTGTCCTAATTGTTAAGAAGAAGGATGGTACTAACTGCATAGTAGTCAACTACTAGAAGCTTAATAGTATCACCAAAAAGGACTTATATCCTCTTCCGCAGATTGATGATGCACTGGATCATTTAAGTGGAGCTCGCTATTTCTCGGCAATGGATTTGATATCTGGTTATTGGCAGATTGAGTTGCCCATGGCAGAATAAGAAAAATGCGCCATAATCACATCCAAAGGACTTTTCCAACAAACTCGTATGCCACAAGGGCTATGTAATGCCCCAGCTACATTCAAAGAGCAATAGACACCATTCTGGGTGATCTGAAGCTGTTGTGTATACTTGTGTACCTCAACAATATTAACATATTCTCTCGCACATTCACTGAGCACCTTACCATCTGGAAGAGGTATTTTACTGACTGTCTGAGGCCAATATCAAGATCAAGCCCTAGATGTATCACTTCTTTAAGGATCAGTTAGAGTACCTCTTTTTTGTGGTGGATGCGAATGAGCTGAGACCCCAACCAGCCAAGGTGGAAGCTATTCAGAAGATGACTAAGCCAGCTAGTAAGCGAGACATTCAGGTGTTTTTGGGGATGGAGGGTTATTGTCACGGAAATGGAAGAAGAAGTTTAGATCATCCTGCCAGTTGGGATGTGTAAACACCCAAAAAGCAAGCCAGAATGCCAGAGGCATTGCTGACCAAACAACTTGATATGGAGCTGGGCATTGGGAAATGACGAATTGTTGGTGCAGCACAATAGTGAGTCTAATCCCAACGATGAATTACACTGAGCCACTCCTGACCCAGGGGGTCTTGCTGCAGAGGGTGGGATCACAGAGATAGTCTTGATGAGTTCCTTGGCATATGGGGCCATTTCAAACAGGGCGACAAGGAGACGTATTCTCTCTTGCAATTGGTGGACATAAGGCCACAGGATTTCCATGTATTGCTGCTTGAAGTTCGTGATAACGGGGTTGTAGAGCAAAAATATTGGACTCACTGAATCCAATAGATGATGGAGGGGGCCATAGTGACCAAGAGTACTGGTAGAGCCCATTAGTATATGGACCGATGGGCCACCAGGGAAACACCATCAGGGATGTGGTCAGAAGAGATATAAAAATTGTTTGGTTTTTTGGCATAATTTTATTGGAAGGAGATGAAGAAAAATTGACCAACAACTTTCTCAGTGATATGCAACTGATTAAATAGTGGCCAATTGGGGTAGTGAAAAGTCAGGATCAGGTCCAATTGATTTTAAACTAACTGGCGAATTATTTGGGAATGGGCAGGTTTGTTCCTTGGGATCTGACATCACAAAATTTGGCAGTTGGCTGAGTCGCTGTCAGTTCGACCTTGAACATCTGAACTGAGGCTTGGCTACATCTCTGACAGTTGGTGTGACAGCATTTGTCTCAACGAGCGACGGGACTCCCCCAAGGCCACTCCACATAGGGGTGGGTCCATTTGGTTGGGAACAGGTTTGGGATGCCCAACCCACCCGCGCTTGGTTGCTGGGCCATTTGTTCAGTCAGTGGCATCACATCGGCTGCAACACCCAAATAGCCAACAGGGGACTTTGAACCCTTTTCGATGGCATCTGATGCTATTACCTTCCCATTGGGGTGATGCCTGACATATATGGGAGGGGGTTATTTTCTCAATCGTCATGTTAAACAAATTGGAACCGTTGGGTGTTTCAGCCAATACTGCAGTCTTCATGCCTTTCCAGCCATTTGTGATCTTGGCATCGGCCAGATTGCCACTTGAATTAGATCTGACCAATTTCAATTCAACAATCTCGGCACAGATTTCACTTTTTCCCCATAACAGTTCTTCTGAGGTGAGTGTGGGTACTGGAGGGGGAATCTGAAGCGGAAGAGCTGTTACCCACCGCTCGTCTACTATGTGAGTGAGATCGCCCTGAGTAACAAGAGTTACCACCATCCTCTTCAGTGTCTTCTTACTTGGGAATGGGAAAATGGCCTGATCAACAGCCAGGGGACATTCCCCGGGACTTACAGTTTTTACTGATGCTTCATGCCCGATTTCAGTTGTATTGAGAGTCCACTGTTTGAGCTGTTAAAGAAGGATGCCATGTTCAAATGGATAGAACAACGCCAATGCGCCTTTGATACCCTTCAAAAGGTGCTAATTAGTGCGCCTGTGTTACACTACCCAAACTAAAAAGGAATTTATTGTACAGATGGATGCGTCTCTTTACGCTGTGGGGCAGTTTTGTCACATAAAGATGATGAAGGGGCAAGCACCCAGTGGCATACTGCAGCCGAAGCCTGAATAGCCATGAACATAATTATACTGTGACTGAGCAAGAGTGTTTGGCAGTGATCTACGCATATAAGCAATTCAGAGTCTATCTGCATGGGGTAAAGTTTAAAGTCGTAACAGACCACGCGTCATTATGCTGGTTGAAGAACCTTAAAGAACCTGAAGTCCATTTGGCTTGATGGGCTCTTAAGCTGCAGGCTTATGACTTTGAGATCCTTCATCAGCCAGGAGTAAAGCATCAGAACACTGACTGTTTATCTCGATTGCCAACTGTTGCGGTGATGGCGGACCTCATTGATGGGATGTATGATAAGATGCTCAGCAGAAAATATAGTGATGAACCACCCCAAGTGATCAAAGCATTAAATGAGATGCAAGAAAACACTTCCAATGGAATGGGAACTGCTAAGTGGATTGGCGATTTTACAGTTAATTTTTCACGACCCTCAGCAAGGCCAGGAATGATTATGAGTGCCCACAAGGAAGTCAGACATGGTGGGGTGCGTAAGACAATGGAGTTGTTGCACCCTCAGTACTATTGGGAAAGCATGAGCTTCGATGTGCTCAAAACTATTTCCTGTTGCCATCAGTGCCAAGTGGAGAAGCCATTCTGCTGTAAGCCTTCATACCAGGTAGTGGAACCACATTTCAATTGGCACATGGTTTTCCTTGATGTCGTTGGTCCTTTGCCAACAGGAGCCAACTGGTGTAAGTACATTCTTGTGGCTATTGACCACTTGACCTGGTGGGTCAAAGCAAGGGCAATACGAAATTTGGGGGCAGCTACTGTGGCCAAGTTTGTTATGAAGTGCATTATTCAGTGACATGGATGTCCTCAGTTTATTCTCATTGATAACGAAACCAACTTAATCTCACACATCCTCCCCAAACTGAACGAGCTTATGGGTATCTGCAGGGTTCTAGTGACCCCATATCACCCCAAATCTAATGTAATGGTCAAACGGGTGAATGGGACTTTGGTGAACATCCTACGAAAATTAGTAACAGATTATCCTTCTTATTGGACCTCCCTCCTTTCCACTGCCATGTTTGCCTATAACATCAATTACCATTCCGCCACAGGGAAGAGTCTCTTCCAACTACTATATGGCCAACACCCAGCTCATCCAGCATTACTTTATATGTGTGTGGAAGACACCGGCGGAGTAGAACCCCACTGCTATTTGACTAACCTAACAAACATTATCATCAAATTGCAAACTAAAGCATATTCCTTCATCTTAGCCAAGAAGATCAGGAATCAGGCTGCCAATCAGGTATATCATAACGGGTTGGCGCAGTTCAAGGAAGGCGATATGGTTCTCTTCCATGACCAACATGGGTTTGTATGGAAACACAAGTTGGCCAGTATTTGGATTGGGCCATTCAAAGTTATTGAAAAGACAGTTGTGGACGCATATACTATCAAGGACCCTGCAAGTGGTAAGATCATTAACTGACTACATGAAAAGTTTCTCCGACATTACAAACAATAGGATCTTATCATCCAGTCAAGGAGGGGGTAATGTCACGATTCTGATATGACTGGATGATAAGCCCTAAGTTGTGATGGCGGAATGGATGGATCCGCCAAGTTTACTATTAGTAACAATTATTTGAGCGCCTCAAAGTAAGGCGATATTGAGTTGTTGGGGAATCGCCTAAAATTAGGCAACTGTGAAATTAACAAAAGAAGAATTGACGGAACCAATGATACATGGCAAATCATGTTACCAAGCCATAAAAGCGGTATCAACAAAATTCACTAGATTTATAGATGAGATGAGATTATTAAGAGTAGGAGGTTGTTAAAAAGTTGGGAAGAGAAATACAGATGATCTGCTGTGTTTAATATATTAAAATAAAGAGTATAAAGGGGAGCAAGCGCTCCATATTATTTTATTAGTTTATTTTGTTGTTTTGAAGGGCAACAATTGTTATATTGTTGGTCCTATTGCTCATTGGGCCAAACCTGTGCAAAAATCCTCATGGCATATCTTAGAGATTCCGCCGATTTTTATAACAAGGGTATTGACCTATTTTTTCTCTAAACTGTTAAATTCCTAATAAAATCATTTTCCTCTACCAATCTTCATAGTTATTGCCATTTTCTGGAGATCATTTGGTGCAGCATGGAGCGCATCATGGACAACATGCTCCCATTGAAATCATTGAGCCTTAGATAATTTAAGGTTGCAGGCCCACACTGACAGCAGTTGCTTAAGCCTCTAGTGGCTGATCAGAAACCTTTAGTTTGAAACTAGAGCAAAGTTGAGCTCCCCACATCTTAAAATAATCAAAAAAATTAGCTTGGTTTTCAAGGTTCTCTGGTGACAACCTCTTTGTATATTAGTTTGAGTAGATTCATAGTGTACAGTTGGCCTCCATAAGTCTAATGCAATACTATTATGAAGACATGCCCACGTGCATGTCCAAGTAACAGTAATTCCAAGCATCATATATTGTCATAACTGCACTTAATTTCCTTGGCGGTATAAGTTGTTGCTGGACAGAGACAAGCCCACACAGTTCAGGAGAGATGCCAGTTGCCATGATCCAGATAGAGAGTAGATTCAGCGACCTTGGAGGTCACGCCAGTTAGTCTTATAACAGGATAGGAAATTCTCAGGAAACATCAATGAGGATTGCAAACATTTATGTTTCTTTTGAGAGAACTTTTAAAGATGAAACTGAGGAATAAAAGGAGGTGGTTCCTATATACATCTTTATCCCCTGAGTTGAGGATCAGTTTGGATTTTTCTGGAAGCAAACTGGTTGGAACAGCTGTTAAATGATGAGAGATCAGGTTCCACAATTTCTCTGATGGTTTTGATATTTTTGCAGCCAATGGCCCTATAATCAGAGGAGTTTAAAATGGGACTATATCTTTGATTTCAATCACTGGATTTGATTTTTTAGTACTAGTGATGCCCAATTCAAAGGGGGGAGCCGCCACGCATCTTCATTTGCAAATGGGCCAAAAAAAGGGATTATTAGAGATAAAAAAATTCCTAATATGGCATTTCAGCTAACAGCCTAGGAAGCCATATCAGAAGGTGAGGAAGCTTTGGGAAACTTTTGTCCAGCGCCCACTTTAGCTGGTAGACCATGGCGGATAGCATCATGGTGGGAGAATTAGTGACATGGGGCATAAGGAGGTATAGTTGTGGGTTTTCATCGTTTATGAGGCCAGCGGTGTCCATTGCCTCAACTTATTGAGCAAGTTGATGCTCAGCAAAAGTGATGAGAGCTGGCACACAAGTGAAAGACTTGATTCACCGGCGGGTTTTGGGATAAGTGACTGGATTTGATTTTGAGTTATGCAATTTTGTTGGTTTTTAGTCGCATGATTTTAGTTAATAAACGATCCTATAATGGTTTGATTGACTTATGAGCCTTTGGTGATTGTCCCAACTTGTGGACTTTCTTTAGAGTTTGTCAAGTATACGGTAGGTTTTTCCCCTGTGTTTTCACATTTTAGATTGTTTCCAAATTAAATTACTTTTAAAATAAATTAGAGCTATTTTTGATCCAGGTAAAGCCTGAATTGTGATGTATACTAGAGGAGCGTCACAAAAAGAGCATCTTTTTTTCATGATGACCTCCCTTTTTACAATACTCGTTTTCCACCTCTTTGGCATATTGATTTCAGCACTCCTATTTGTGTGCAAATCGCCCTTGCAGTAGGAACAGATAGGCATATTCATCTCATTATTCTCTAGAGCGTGTACTATAGGTTATAAGGGGCTTAACTGAGGCAGGATACTTGTTTAAGGTGGCCACGGGATAATGTTTAAAGCCTCCTTGATTTCACAGATACAAGTAAAAATTTTTGAGGAATATCATGTGGAGCTAACTTCAGGCCAAGATTTGAGGTCAATATGATGGCGATGATGGCGTCTGTGGAATTTAATTACAATAATGGTTTTGTGATAGCGTAAAACATGAGAAATTAGAGGAACTTTCCTAGATTGAATAGATTGGCTATAAAGGCTTGCTTTTGATTTTACAGGGTCTGGTCACTGCCAAACTCTTGTACTAGAGCGGTCTTGACCTGATACAGGTTTTGCATTCATTTAGGTGATGTCAAAGTTCCTTTGGCTATCTCAAAAAGGCAGGATAAAAATGCTTTACCTTTTGGCAATTATTGGCTCATCCATAGTGCATTCATATGCGTCAAAAGAAGATGTGATGTTTTTTTGACTAGGAATAATTAGTTCTTTGAAACTGGGTCTAAAATGGGAGCCTTATAGTGTGGAGAGAGTATTGATGCCAGTCTCAATGATGTGGCTAGGTTTAAAGGATACTGACTTAACATATCTTTGGGGGGGGTTCTTTCCCATAACAACATTAACTACTATGATTCAATTTGAACTGCAATTTTTGACAACCACACAGGAGAGATGGGCGACACAAAAAATCCCAATTAAACTGGGTGAAATCCGTATCAGGAAATGGGAAAAATGGTGCGCCAAAGGGCAAGAAACGCCCTGGAGGGGGCCAGGAAAAATGGCCGCCAAAAAAACTACAAACTGAGGCACTGCCTGGGTTCGTAGAGTTCATCATGAAACATAATCAATACATGGAAATCCTATATAACCAACCCCTATCAAAGGTAGAGCACGGGCTCCAACTCTACCTAAGGGTTGAGTCTTCAAATCTGTGGGAGAAAGTGGTAGAGGCACAGGCTTCCATCTTCCCCTATGCGGTGCACGTTACCATCCACACGATCCAATGTGGCTGAGTTGATTTGGGTTTTGAGACTGAAGAAGATGCAGAAACCACCACAAAAGTCTGCATTAAAGTTTCCCTCCCTGAGGGCAAACGAATTGTGCGCACTGTGTGCACCAGTTGGAACCTAGCAAACACTTTGTTTAAATCTTTTGACTCACTCCCTACCACCCTTCCCCACAAGCAAATTGAGGAGAAGCTCTGAGCTGGACATACCAACTTGGAGAAATTAAACAACTCAAATTACAGCGTTTTAACTAGATGGAGAGCCTGTGCACAGGAAAGGCAATCTCCATGATCCACCTGCCCCTGGGGTGCCATGGACCTCACAAGAATCCCACACACAGTGGCGTTTCTCCTAAATGGGAGGGTGTCAAAGCCATTCCGCATCACACTGGAATGTGCACCGCCTATCTGCAACCACTGCACTGCATTGGAGCACAAGGAACATGCATGTTCCATGAAAGAGGGCATCATGGCCCCAGACTTCTGTGACAACGCCATGGATGAAGCTGATGTAGAATTCAGCAAAATGACTGACACCAGATACGTCTTCCAATGGGGAAAGGATGGGTACTACCTCCTCATAGACCCAGTAGCACCCAAAGCACGCAAAATGATGCAGAAAGCCCACAAGCGGGAAGTGGCCAAGGCTGCATCACTCGCAGCCTCCTCCATTCACCCTGGAAAAATTCAGGAGGATAATAAGTAAATCATCCAAGCCAACCAATCAGAACAGACTGCTCAAGCTGAGGAGGACATGGAGGGAATTATCTGAGCCACCCAATCATAGCAGTACGCCCAAAATAAAATTTTCTCAACAATGCAACTGAATCAAAGGGTACCAATCAAGCAAACTTAGCAGAACAATTCAGCTCCACTATGGGCGAAAAAGCGGGAATTAATTCTCCAAATTTGCAACCCCAAAACCACAGAAACAAATCAGCGCAACACACTGGACCACTATGAGTTATGAGTGGTGTTGTGATTTTAACCATATGGAATCCTCCAATGATTCAATGTTATTTGGAATGATATAGCCAATCCCAGCGGAATGGTTTATTGACTGAATTTCGTGTTAATTGGTTTAATTGCTGGTTAGTTGCTCCCCAATTTGGGTTGAGCCAAAATTAGTATTCCGCTGAGTTTAATATTTTAAGTTCGAGTGGGGCTAATCAGTGGCCCTAAATTAGTAGAAGGATCACTGGCAACTAATATCTGAGGATGATCTAATCAGTCAGCGAAATCAGTGGTCAACGCCAATGGCCATTCATGGTCCATTGTAGATTTCTGGCGGAAAGCTGATGTATCACTTCAGACATTTGCTGCCTGATTATCCAATTTCTGTGGATCTAACAATTATGAGTTTGAGGCGGCTGAGGTTGTTTCTGGTGCCTCATTTATTATCAAGATAAGGTGATAATAGATGTCGGTGAGATGCTGAGATATTCCAAGTCAAAGTGAGTGACTGAAGTAGTTTCCATTGCATTATTATTAATTTGAAGGTCAAATCCAAATTTGACATTTATTTAGATTATTTATTTATATGGTTCACCGGTGACTTAAGGCCAAGGATGAACCAAAACTAATTTAAACATTGGGAAGGATGGAGTGAGAGGGTCGACGCCAGGGAAGAGATAATGTATATAAAGAAGAAGAAGAAGAGAAGTGGTTGGCTGAAAGAACCAGTGGAAGATCTGATAGGTTGGTGATGGGTGCAGTAGCCCTTTTGTGAATAGTATAAATACCTAACGCTTCCCTTTCAATAAATATCTTTCTTTGCCTAATCTACCTTTTGTTATAAGTTTATATTATTTTCGTTGGCTGTAGTTTAGGTTAAAGGGGATCCCCAAAATGGCATGGGTGACATGCCAAGGGGTTAGACGGCGCTGCTAGCCCTGACGCCTAAGGCAAAACAGCAAGGGCTGACCAGTCTTCATACTGGTTAGCTTGCCAACTAGCAGAGCCCAAAATCAATTTTCTGACAAGTGGGAAAATCTGCTGCAAATCCTAAAACTGCTATACCCGTAAGAATTTGAAACAGGGTATGGGATCAGATGATGCCACAGAATATACTGGCCCAGAAACACGGAGCAGAGCTAGCAAAAAGGGCGTTGGTTGTGGGATGGGCGGCCCTTTTAACTGCTCTGAGGCGCCACGGGCACCTTGGTGACAATAGGGATGCTAATATCATGGGAGAAAGGGCTCATGTCACCCAAGCCAAAAAGCTGGACTTCCTGTGAAAACCCCCTGTAGATATCTTAGCCATTTAAGAAACACACTGCCTACAGGAAAAAAGGGATCCTGGTCAGCTAGGGTCTCACCATCACTATCAGTATGGACGTCATTTTGTGGGTTGATCATCTGAAATAACAAAAAAAAACTAAATATCACAAACTCCCTCATATCTGCACGGTCATGTCCTGGTTGCAATGGTCATAAACCAAGAGGACACAATTTTGATAGCATGCATCTATGCACTGTGCACCGCAGCTGAGAGGAAACAATTCCTTTCAACCATCCCAACACTCACCCTCCCACCAGATACCAACCTACTGGGCGACTTAAACTGCTAGGATAACCCAAACATGGACTGATGGCCTAACCCCAGGGGATGCCCACTGGGGCACATTGAGTTCCTTTCAATGAAGGCATCCCTTGGCCTACACAATACCATCCCCCAGGTCACCACTCCTTCTCCACATGACCCACCCCAACATACGCGAGAGAACGATTATTTCAATGAGCTGCATCAAAAAGATCCTTGCACTGAAACCCCACCATTTGAACATCTCCAACTTCTTAACAAAAAAGTTCAATTTCTTTAAACACCAACTCATTTTGGTGCATCCCTTGCCAACCCAAACTCCCACACAGGCGTCAACCTGGAGGAAGCTACACCTGGTAAACATAAAATTGTTTAAAATAATTGACTGGATTGAACATGAGGTCATGAACCCAGAATTTACAACCCCATTCATATTGGATCCCATTAAAACTTGGGAAAATTTTCAAAACCAAACTAATAAACAAAACTCATCTTCTCACTTCATGTAAGTACACCACCAACACAGCCACAATCAGGCGCACCTTGGCAGAACTGGATTACCTTGAGCTCAACACCCCGAAGTTGAGTTACAGCCCCAACTGGGGGCACAAATGGGCGGAAATATCCGCTCACCTAAACGCCCTAATTTTGAACACCAGCACAGAATCAAAGTATTCATAAAATGTAAGTTCATAAAAGAAGGCGAAACCTGCTCAACGTACTTCTTCCACCAATTCCACTCCCACAACAACCAGCCCGCATGCACACAGGTCTGAAAAGATGACAGCACTGTGGCAACTGACCCAGCAGAGGTCAAGGTGGAAGTACACTGTTACTACACCGAACTATATCATGACACCCCAACTGATCTCCAATAAATTAAAGCTTTTATACACACCGCCAGAATACAAAGTTCCCCACTGGACTACAACCTCCTGAACCTAATAACGCAGGAGGAGCTCTGGGACACAGTCCGCGGTGCACCACATAGGAAATGCTAGGACCCGATGGGATACCCTACGGATTTTACAGAAAATACTTCAAGCAAATTTCCTCCTCCTCTTAGCATCAATGAACTAGTGCCTGCTGGATACAAGCCTCCTGCCAGGTGGCCAGGATTCCTATGTCATAACCCTGTTTAAAAAGGGCGACTAACTGGACCTGGCCAACTGGCGCCCAATTGCACTCTCTAACACTGATACAAAACTACACCCAAAGATTTTAGCAACCAGATTAGGCACAATAGCCTCCAAAATCCTGTCACCCAATCAGTTTAGTTTCATACCAGGGCGTTCAATATGAACCAATATACACTCCGTCATCAACATATGTCAGTCCAAAGCAACTGGAGCCCTGGTGTTCCTAGACCGGGAGAAGGCATATTACCGCGTTAGCTGGCCGTATCTGAAGGAATGCTTAAGCGCCTTTAAACTCCCATCCAGATTCATAAACTAGGATATGCTCCTTATAGAATCCGCATCCATGGCTGTAATTAGCCCTGGCTTTCTAACTAACAAGATCACACTACGCAGAGGGCTCAAACAAAGGGACCCCTCAGCCCACCGCTGTATAACTTGTGCTTTGATCCACTCCTTTGCGTCGCTGACTCACGCCTCATGGCGTAACTTCACAAGGCCAGTCACCATTCAAGATACTAGCCTTTGCAGACAATTACATAACTGGTATAGCTATTAACAATGATTCCTGCCAACTGGAAAGTACACTAGAGGAATATACCATTTTGAGCAAAGCATCACTCAACAAAATAAAATGGAAATTTTCTTAAGCAAGTACACCAACAACTGGGCTAAAACAACCAAACCTCACAGCCCCCCACGAGGAAACAACACTCTCATCCTTTCCTTTGCATCACCTCCTACAACCAACCCTGTTCGCCACCTTGGGATATGGCTGAAAACAGGGGGTATGCCAATGAGACAATTGAGAACAACCTACTACAGCAGATGTGCAGCCGTGTCACCTCTCTTAAAAGAAGATCCCCAGGACTAACGGGGTGAGTAAAAGTTTCCAACTCACTCATCCTCACAATGATGTGGTTCCCCGCACACGCAATATCCTTCTCACCTACAAAAATATAATTAATCCGCGCACTTATCCAGAAATGTCTGTGGCCTGGGACCTGGCCACCTTTACGGGTGGAAACATCCTTTGGCCCACACTCTAGCGGAGGCATGGGCCTAATAGACTTTGAGGTCCACGCCAACTGTATACTGGCCATCTGGATAAAGAAATTCCTAGCACCAGACCTCCTGCAACAACACTGGTCTAGAACGGCGAGGGCCAACTTTGCACAGGCGCTCATACTATCCAACCCACACAACCCGTCCAGCCTGCTCACATACCTTGCAAACCACCCCAACGCAGCAGGCCCTCATGGAACTCCCCCACACTTCATACGCCTCCTCTGCACCATTTAGCACATGGGGTGGTCCATTACACTCACAGTCACGAGTCAGGTAAGGGTAAGGCCCAGGGCCCACTTCACATTAAGGAATCCAGAGGACCACCCCCGGAGGGACACACATGACATGACCCCATTCATTGCAAGAATCAACTACCTAGATGCTTTAGACATCCCATACGATCTCAAAATACAGAATACAATATGGAGGATATCGCATCATTTGCTCCTCCATCCAAGGGTAAGAGCTAACATCTAGCGTTGCCTCAGAAGAACCTACAGAACAAAAGATCGCTTCAACTCTCTTCATGCAGAGTGCGCAGTGTGTGGAGGGAATGGCACCCTGCACCACCACCTTGAGGCATGTCCCCATCTAGAGCCATATGGCAGGAAGTTGCGCATTTGTTAAGAGCAAACAATGGCCAAAAGCTGTCAATCTCCATGTCACAAAATCGACCCTGGGCTCCGCTAGTGTGACAGGCTAACCAGTATGAAGACTGGTGACCCTTTGCTGTTTCGCCTTCATTGGCATACCATCCCCTATAAGTCCTTCGTCCAACCCACCAACTAACCACCAACAGCTTCGCCTTTAGCCCCAGTTGTCCTCAGCGTGTGCCCCAGAAAGTCCTGCCCCCTTCCTGGGCGGCTCAGGCACTTCTGCGCTCCCCCACTCTTGCAACCCTTCACCAACCCATCTTGGCATGCCCCAGTGAGTCCATCCCCTTTCTTGGGCGGCTATGGCACCTCCCATGCTGCACCCCGCTAGGGTTAGTGGCTATGCAGCTCATCCTCTGGTAGCCAGCTTTCCAGGTTCCCACTGGTTTTTTATAAGGAGGAGGCATGAGAGCTGGCAGCGCTGGCCACTCCAGGCATGATCACCCACGCCTATTGAGGATCTCCTATCCCACCTTCCCCACTCTAGTTGCACATATCTACTTCAAACAAACAGGAAAGATGGGCAAACTAGAGATGCTTATTAGGAAGGAATGAACGACCATCTATACTTCTTTCAGGGCTACTGTGCCTAAGTACTCTTTGACCAATAAAATACTGGAAAACCCATAGGCCTCTTGATGCCACAACTCTATCAGATTGTAACTTCATTCAACCATACTCCATAGCGATTACCTCCAGATCTTCTCATCTTATCACTGAATATTCATATTAGGTCAATCCATCCTCAGCATAAGTCACTGGTTGATTATATATAAATTCATAATTAATTAGGACTTTGAGCATTCTCGGCATGAATTACCAGTGCTTCAAATTAGTTGGCGGAACCATTTTTAGATGATTCATAATGGATTCATCTTTTCTAGAAACTCCCACAATGATCTTCAGATGGCATTTTGGCAGTGAACGCAGCTTTTGCCAAGCCTAAACCTGATTTAAACATATAACATTAGATAGTATTGAACTAAGCAATTAGCTGGCAATTATGCCTGACTAACCAAAACCCCTAATTTGGATACTATTGGAAGGATTCATCTGGTTAAAATCCCAACACTCCAGAAGCCTCCTTGCACTCAAACTTAAATCCCTATGTTGGGATTTTTGCCCATATTCCCAGCCTGCTAGATTACCTGGTATCGCTAGAGGAAAAATTCCCTAAGCCAAAGTGAATTAGAAATTGGTTGACCCAAATTTTGGAGGAACTACATTTGGGGGATTTTAGATATTTCTCTGGTCATATCCATTGGGGGATCGATCTAGATGAATACCTAATATCTCATCAGGCGGAGCAGCCAATGAAATAAGGGCATCTGATAGTATTTAACTTTCAGGATTACCAAAATGGGATCAGTCAGGTTTCATCACTCACTGATTGGTAATGAATAGTGAGTTTTTAGGCAAGTGATGTCACCTGCAACTAGCGGATCAATCAGTTGGTGAAGTGACCTGCCATAATGGGTAAAAAGTCCCATTATCTAAGCAGGTTGCTAGCCAATTATGGATGATTTGCTTGGATTGAGAGGAAAACGTTAAGAATACGTTTCTGAATCTTTCCATTTGGGGTCTCAAGGATGTCTAATATCAGAATCCTAGTCAGGATGGGGAAGACCATCACTGCTGAGATGAGGAAGGGTGATTCAATGGCAACGGCTGCCATTTCATCAAAGAGGTGTCAACTGAGGGTTAGGCAGCCAAATCCCCTATAAATTCCCTAGAATTCACTATAATAAAACACATACATTGACACATATTTACAGTCGGATAAGAATTGATAAAGAACATTATTAGTTTGACTGTAGAATGGTAATAGTTAGACTACCAGCATCTAGCATGAAGATTTCATCTCAAGGATATTATTGCAGAAGGCAATAATTGGTAGACTCTCAGAGAAGAGTAGAGATCTGAGCGGGGATCTAGAGATTAAGGGAACCACAGCTAAGGGATTGCTGCCAACTGTGTGTTGGGCCAAAGGAGACTGTCATCAGAGGATCTTAACAAAGATCGAGTGGACGGGATTATAGGGAATGAATCCCTAAGTGTGTGATATTCAGTATTATCAGAAATACTGGATGAAGTGTTGGGCCTGAAGATAAGACTAACTTGACTACGGATAATAGTTGTCATACTATTATCAGATTATATATATTCTTATAATGCGAGGTGCACGAGGAAACTAAACCTGTGCAGTAGAAAGATTACTAGGGTTGACCTCCAATAATCAACCCAACGGAGTAAATTTTTACAAGTTGGTGCTCACTACAAGGGGTAGTTGAGTAGAAGAATTTATCCAGAATGTCAGACAACGAAGAGATGCGTAGGTTTTGGACTGAGATTGCCACAGTGAACCAGAACGCCTTAAACTCTGTGGACCACCGGGAGTTTGCAGCCTTGGAGGAACAAGTAACCAAGTTGGAGGAAGGAGTTGACAACATAGCCAACTTCGGGAATGAGTTACTTGGCAAAGTAAACTCGTTAAAGAAGAAAGAAGGAGACCTCATCCAAGAGGTCCTATTTCTGAAAACAGAATGTAAAGTGGATCGCGTTTGTTTGAGAGAATTTGGTGTGGACATTGAGAAGTTATTGATTAAAATAGAGAAATTGAAAGCACACAGAAGTGCAAGCGAGTCTGATGTGGCCAATGATGCTGAAGAAGGAAGTCTTTGAATGATACTTGGGAAAACAAATACCCCAAGAAATATGCCGCCCGCATTCAATGCTATTTTAGAGATGACGCCCAATGACACTCCGCAAGTAAACCAAATAGCTGAACCAAGAGAGTCAGCCCAAACTGACTTGGAGGAATTCAGGGCGACCCCTAAATTGCCTACATTACATTGGGATAACGCCCCAGCATTTTTCCGAATATTTGACATGACCATGAAAAGATATGGGGATCGTCAGAAGGCGTTGACAGTCATGAACTGCTTAAACACAGATTGCCAGAATCTGGTGTTACCCCACCTGGAGGGGGAAAGCTGGTCTTATGCTGAGGCTAAGGTGGCATTAACGAAGGAATTTGGCAGTCCAACCCTCATGTCAAAATGCAAGCAAGACTTTATGGGAATTCAATTCCATAAAGATGAGTCTCTTGCAAGCTTCGCAGATCAATTCTACCAGAAATTGTAGATCCTGGCTGGAGCGAAGGTGTTAGATGATTTTAATGTAAAATCGCTTTGCAAGCGGCCCTTTGGCCCTATCACAATTTGCATCAAATGATGTCTACTGTATTTGCGACTGAGATAACTACCTCACAAATGGTAGACAAGTTAAGATTTTGGGAGCAACGTTTGATGCTCTGAATAGAAGCTTCAAGTCAAATCTGGTCTGAAGTTCAAATCCCATGAAGGGAGGCGAAGGAGCAAAGGAGACTTCTATCTGAACTGTGCTGGGGAATAAGCCCAAGGATTACAATCAGTTAAACAAGAAGGAAAAGGTCTGCTTCCTGTGTGGTGGGAAAGGGCATTTTGCCGCACACTGCAAAAAGCCAAAGGATCAAGTTAATATGGTCCAGGCTAAGGAGATAGCAGCCACCAAAAATTTGGGAATAGGTTCTGCTGTCTAGACAAGGAACAGTCTAGAACGGCAGAGAAACCTGTTCCTCTCAATATTATGAACAAAGAAATAGATATTAGTGATCTGTTCTTGGATGACGAGAAGGATCAAATACATCAAGTGGTCAACATGGACATATGTGCCGTGACCAGAGCTGGGGCGAAGAAGATCAACCCTGAGATAGTTCAGGAAGTTGCCCAGCCATACGCCTGACAACTGACGGAGAAAATTCAGACCGCCAAAAATCATGATGAGTTAACCAATATTTGCTTAGATGAGGCCAACCTGTTGATTCCCCTTGTCACAATTAAGGAATCATTTCCTAAATTATTGGCACAGATATTTTTTACCCTATATTCAGCTAATTACGCCGCAATTCACTCAGTAAATACCCTATTACAATACTCTGAGTTTAGATATATAGATATTCATGTGAATCAAGTAAGGGTACGGGTGATAGTCAACAGCGGAGCGCCCATCAACATTGTGTTGACCAAGCTGGTGAAGAAGATTAAGATCTCTCCGGACTTGGAACACAAGAAGCTATATGGAACATCTGGGCTGAACACCAACATTTCCTGTGGAGCGTATAGTGCGTTGCCACTAAAATTCAGGTCATTGGTGGTATCCTCACCAGCAATAGTTTTGGCATATCAAAACTATGATATCCTGATTGGAACAGAGTTTTTACAGAAATATGGAGTTAAATGTAACTTTGAGGATAATACGTTGACCATCCTGGGTCAGATGTTACCATTAGTATATCAAAAGAATGGTGAAGTTCCGTTAAATTGGAGAAATAACTTCATTAACTTGATATAAAATGATGGCATTGTACTGATTCAGTACCAATTATTTGGTAGGAAGTGACGGGAGATGCCAGCTGAAATCCTAGAGAACTGAGGAATAACTTTGTGGATAAAGAAGGAAGAAACCATACCGGCCAGATTTCAGATGATAGTTGACACAGGGCTGACCTTAGAGATTCTGGAGATGTTGTATGGAGAAGTTGGAAGCCCCTGGAAGAAGTCTAGAGTGGAGCCTTGGGTGGCTCCTGAGTTAATTATGCTGGGCCATGGAGAAATACGAGTTCTCTTAGCGAATTTAAGCGAAAAACTGATGAAGATTAAGAAAGAGCAAATCATTGCATTTATTCATTTAATCCTGATGGTAGAATTGAGCCGACTCCATGATTTTGGATCTCTCAAGGAAATGGGATTACCGGCCAGAGTGGCTGAAAGCATCAACTTATTAGTTGATTGAGAGCAGCTCGCAGATCTGCTAGAAGGGCAGAAGGAGGAGGTGCTCAAATTATTTGAAAGATATTGGGAAATATTAGCTCAGGATGATCACAATTTGGGATGCGCGCAAGGCATAATTCACAAAGTTATTACCAGAGAAAATCTTCTGTTAAGAATGAGACTGATCCGAAGATCAAAAGCTGCTGAAGCGGTAGTGGAACATGATATCAGCAAACTAGTAAAGCATGGGCTTCTAGTTCCGTCGTCAAGTCCCTGGGCAAGCCCAATTTTGATTGTAAAGAAAAAGATGGATCAAATTGGGTAGTGATTGACTATTGTAGGCTGAATAAAATTATGATGAAGGATTCATATCCCCTACCAAGGATTGACGATGTGATAGACTGATTAGGAGAAGCAAAGTATTTTTCCATGATGGATCTGATCTCAGGATATTGGCAAATCAACTTTCCAAAAGAAGATCAGGAAAAATGCGCAATTATTACTGCACAGGGGCTATACCAACCGACTAGGATGCTCCAGGGTCTTTGTAATGCGCCCATGACATTCCAGAGGGCCATGGATGCGGTATTAAGCGACCTGAAGTTGTCATGCATCTTGGTATATCTGGATGATATAAACGTGTTTAGTAGGACGTTTACTGATCACCACAGCACTTGGAGGAAGTGTTTAAGAGACTGTTTGCAGCTAACCTGAAGATCAAGCCACGGAAGTGCCACTTCTTCAAGAAGGAGCTTGAATACCTGGGATTTGCGATCAACGCAAATGGATTGCAGCCGCAACCCCAGAAGATAGCAGCTATTGAACAGATGGCTGTGAAAGAGTGTCTGAGACATCCAAGTATTCCTTGGGATGGTCAGATACTATAGAAGATTTATTCAGGACTTTGCCCAAATAGCTCTGCCCTTATTTCATTTATTAAAGGATCCAAAAATAGGATTTGTATGAAATGAAGAGGCTCAGGACTCTTTCGATGAGTTATGCCAGTACCTGATAAATTCGCCCAATTCTGAAATATCCAAATTTTGATCAGGAATTTATCATTCAAACTGATGTTTCATTGATGGCGATCAGCACCATACTGAGCCAAGTAGATGAACTTGGGGACGAACATCTGGTGGCATATGTGATCTGGACACTCTCTGCCTCAGAGAGGAATTACACCAAAACTGAGCGTGAATGCCTTGCAGTCATTTATGCCTGTAAACAGTTTCAGGTGGATGTCTTTGGAATGCACTTTAAGGTGGTGACAGACCACTCTTTGTTGCGTTGGCTGCACAATCTGTGGGAACCTGAAGGATGACTGGCCCAATGGGCACTCAAGCTTCATGCTTATGATTACAAGATAGTTTACTGAGTGAGGGCTTCTCACCAGAATGTGGATGGCTTATCGCAGTTACCAATGGTCCAGTTAGTATATACGCAGGCAGATGAGCTATTCCAGAGAATGGTTGATGGGAGAATTGAGGACAAGCCTCGAGAAATCCAAGGTGCGCTTCAAAAAGCAATGGAAAACACTGAGACCATGGATGGACAAGTATTCAAGATGATAAATGGGAAATGGCTATTATTCCCAAAACTGTCAGAGAGAGAAGTGATCATTCTAGCGCTCATAAGGTTGTCAGGCACGGAGGCCTGAGAAAAATGACCAACCATATTCGCCAGTATTATTACTGGTAATTGATTAATTATGATGTCGTGGACCATCTGGCTTGTTGCGTGGAATGCCAACTGCATAAACCACACAAGAATACAACTGGATACTGACTAGTTTGACCTGGTTTTGCATGGCACATGGTATCTATCGATGTGATGGGACCGTTGGTGATGAGTACAGGAAGAGTGAAATATATCATAGTGACAATCAATCATCTGATGAGATGGGTCAAAATGAAAGCATTAACCCAAGTTGATGCTACCAGTACTGCGACATTCATCCTGGATCAAGTAGTATACTGACATGGGTGTCCACAAGTTATACTGAGTGATAATGGGACCAACTTCAATTCCCATGTGATCCTGAGGCTAAATAAAATAATGTGGATCCATGGAGTTGTGTCAGTACCATTTTGGCCGGAGACAAACAGACTGGTAGAACAGATCAATGGGACGGTGGCTGCAATGCTGAGGAAGCTAGTCGCAGGGAGAACTTCCATGTGGGGAATGTACCTGAGTTTGGTGACGTTCACCTACAATATCAGTCATCATATGATGATGGGAAAGACGCTGTTTGAATTACTTTATGGGAGGAACGCCGCATTACCACCAATATTATATTTGGTAGTAGAACTTACATTGGGGATGAGTACCAAACAATACCTGAACTGACTGATGAGTATCCTGATTGATATGCAATCGCAAGCATTTGATACTACCTTAAAGAAAAGGATATGAGCGAAATTGATGGATGATAATAACTGACCGCCATTAGAAGAATATTAAATAGGAGAAAGAGTTGCTTATAACAATACGCATGGTTTTGGAAGAAGAAACAAGTTGGATGCATTATGGTTGGGTCCATTCAAAGTATTTGCCAAGACGGCGACCAATGCTTATTCCATTAAGAATCTCTTGGATGGAAGAGTAGTAAATCGAGTCCACACTAAATATTTAAGGTGATGTATCAAAGAAAAAAATAAAAACAGTTCCCAAAAGACTGATGAACCATTGAGTTGGTCATGTCCTAATGATTAGGTCAAGTCCAAAAAAAGGACCTCTGAACCAATCTAGATGGTTATGTCTGAAAAAAGGACCTCTGAACCATAGAAAACTGGTAGGTTTAAGTGCCCAGGATCCAGATTGGGGGAAAAGATGGACCTCTGAACCAAAACAAGGTCAAGTCCCATAGGAAAAAAGAAAAAAATCTAAATAAAAATAAAAAAAATTGAAAAAAGATTTTGAAAATATATATATAAAGCGTAGATAAAAAGCTGATATATTTTTATAAAATTTTTGCTTTTATTTTTATTGGTTGTCCTCAGTGCAGGGATGATTCCGCCTTTGTCACCTCTTGAGGGAGGGAGGATGGATCGCAGTAGGGAGGAATAGCCTGTCAAAATTTAATGTGATCAGACACTTGCAAGGGTGAGTCCTACTCAAAACCACGTTCATTGAGCTGATGCTGAGCCCTGAGAGAACGCGACTAGGGGAAGAGAAATAGATATGTCAGAAGATGCCAATCGTGAAACCCTGGAGTGGGGTGGAAAACAGCAATAAAGGAAGAGGCAATTGGTGAATAACCCCAAGTAATCCTGATAAGGCACCAGTGCCAGAAGATTTGTCTTGAGTGCCTGCCGAGGGGCCTCATCAAGAACACCAGACATGTGAGCTGGCAGCGAAGAAGGAATACTCAAGGGAGGTTGTCAAATCATACCCCCAATTAGCGCCATCAACGGAAGATAGCGATGGGAAGCTCCAGAGAAGAGGTAGTCATGTAATGAGCGGATTGCATCCTATAAACAACTACTACAGGCTTCTCAGAAGCTGAAGCTGAATGACTGATGAAAGTCAGGTGAGGCTGGAAGCTTCATTGACCAACTTCAAAGAACTTGGCTGGCAAAGCAGAGAGCATAAGTGGCAGTATCCTAATCCAGAAGGTTGTCCAGATCTGAGGGATTCAGCACTAATGACAATGCCTCGGTGACTTGCGCTCAAAGTTCAGCATAGGTGAGCTTGGTATGAATGCTGTTCCCGATTGTGAGCTCAGAAACCAGCACTGCAGGTTGGTTAAAATTGACCAAGTCAGAAGAGGAACTTGGGGAGCAAATCAAACCCGGCCAAAAATGAACGATTTAGAGTAGTCAGCATGACCTCTAGAGCATCAACAATGATGTTTGGAGCCTCAATAAAAGGAGCCAAATCCAGAAGGGTTTCAAAGTCCAACTCGGGGATTGACTGCATGGGAAGAGTCAGCTGAGAGTTATTAGAAATGATGGCATGCCTGGTTTTGGTGGGATTGGATACCATTTCTGGTAACTTGATGGAAGGACTAGCTGCTTGCACCAGGCTAGGCATATGAGTCCTGGAAGGACCATAGAAGAGGGTCTGCTGAGCATCCTGACTCGTTTTCTGGAAGAGGCGGAGGTCCAAATTTGACAGACTGTTAAAAAGCTGTTGGTAGTAGGATTCTAAGTTTGACATATGAGCAGGACTAGAGGGGGATGTCAGACTAATATAGAAGTTGAAATTATGCACCCTACACTCCATTATGCTCCAATTTTGGGAAATTAAGTTCATAAAATTAATGAAATAAGCTTGAGGGAAGAATGACTTACAGCCAAGAGGTTGTGAGTGAAATAAAGAAGGCAAACATAAATAAGTATTCTTAATCAAGCTGTGAGACAGATATCGACAGTAAGAGTCTCCTGTCTAGGATGAGGAGAGAATCAGGAATTTGAGGATGCCAGACCGAGAAACCTGAATATGACAGTGGGTCATATACCCTGATGGGGGGAAAACTGAATCCCGGGAAAAAGACCATCACTAGTAAATTGATCATCCTGGCATGACAAGAGGTCGTGGGGACCACACTCTGAGTATTTGGTAGCGAGGAGGAAGAGGATGAATGCTGTATGCCAAAGGTCATCCTGAGCAGCATTGAGTATTGATGAAGTACTCCGCTTGAACCAATGAAGTATTTGATCAGGTGTCCAAAGCAGTGTTTCCATGCCTAGTCCTTTCTCGCTGGAAATCTTGGCAAGAGGGGGATGTGTTGAAATTTTTGCCCATATTCCCAGCCTGCTAGTTTACCTGGTATCGCTAGGGGAAAAAAATTCCCTAAGGTAAAGTGAATTGGAAATTAGTTGACCCAAAGTTTGGAGGAACTACTTTGGGGGATTTTAGATATTTCTCTGGTCATATCCATTGGGGATCGATCTAGATGAATACCTAATATCTCATCAGGCGGAGCAGCCAATGAAATAAGGGCATCTGATAGTATTTAACTTTCAGGATTACCAATTGGGATCAGTTGGGTTTCATCACCAACTGATTGGGAATGTTTAATGAGTTGTGAGGCGAGTGATGCCACCTGCAACTAGTGAATTGATTGGTTAGTGAAGTGACCTGCCATAATGGGTAAAAATTTCCCATTATCTAAGCAGGTCGCTAGCCAATTATGGATGATTTGTTTGGATCAAGAGGAAAACATTATGGATATGTTTCCAACTCTTTCTGTTTGAGGTCTCGAGGATGTCTAACATCAGAATCCTAGTCAGGATGGGGAAGACCATCGCTGCTGAGATGAGGAAGGGTAATTTAATGGTAACAGCTGCCATTTCATCGAAGAGGTGTCAACTGAGGGTTAGGCAGCCAAATCCCCTATAAATTCCCTAGAATTCACTATATTAAAACACACACATTGACACACATTTACAGTTGGATAAGAATTAATAAAGAACATTATTAGTTTGACTGTAGATTTGGTAATAGTTAGACTATCAGCATCTAGCGTGAAGATTCCATCTCAAGGATATTATTGCAGAAGGCAATAATTAGTAGACTCTCAGAGAAGAGTAGAGATCTGAGTGGGGATCTAGAGATGAAGGGAACCATGGCTAAGGGATTGCTGCTGACTGTGTTGGGCCAAAGGAGACTGTCATCAGAGGATCTTAACAAAGTTCGAGTGGACGGGATTATAGGGAATGAATTCCTAAGAGTGTGATATTCAGTACTATCAGAAATACCAGCCAAAGCGTTGGGCCTGAAGATAATTCTAACTTGACTACAGATAATAGTCATCATACTATTATCAGATTATATATATTCTTACAACGCGAGGTGCATGAGGAAACCAAACCTGTGCAGTAGAAAGATTACTAGGGTTGACCTCCAATAATCAACTCCTAAGAGTAAAATTTTTACACCCTAATACCACCCACTCTCTAATCCCTGATTGACCCATTGCAATGTGGACAATCCACACAATAGCACTGAATGCTTTCAAGGGAACCATACCCACTATTTATGAGACAATAAGCAGATTTCACCTACACCTACTGGAACACTTTCAAGCCTGGCTATATGGGCATACGAGGCTGAAGCAACAACTTGTTGAATCATGGTTCCCAGTCTGGTTTCTGCATATGGACCCTTTTCTCCACACCTGCTCCATAAAGGGGGAACCCCTTTGAAGTAGCGCACCCCCCATACCTGGCGGTACTGGCTAGCAACAGGAGTAGCCCATCTACTCTGAGGTGCCCAATTTAGTTACACTTCACCTCCCCTATCCCATTACAAATATCAGTACTTTCCATCCCATGGTCAACTTATCTCAGTTATGTAAACGTATCTTTGGGGGCTTATTGGTCCATTTGGCTTCATCTCTTTTCAAGACGTCCTGTAATTCGTTTCAGCATTAGTTGAGTGCGTTGGTGTCAGCTTTCTGGTTCTTTGGTGTTTTTAGGCAATGAACCTTGGTATCCAAATGGCTGACTTGATCCTCTAGTTTAACATTTTTCTACTCCATCTTGCCAAACCATCTATTATAGATATCATAATTTTTTGCACTTTCTCCATTTCTGCTAATGCTTTCAAGTTAGCATCATTTTCAGTTGGGCTACTATTAGGGTAACCTCCACATTTCCATGAAAATGCTTGGTTTTTTTATGAATTAAATCTTTTTGAGAATCTCACCGTGCATGTGATCGTCAGTTATGATGGCATTTAAACAAAGTTTCCAGTTGGTCCTCTGAAACCTGTCGCCCTTCAACTCCTTCAGAATCTCTGAGCCCTCTTGGACCATTGGGGCCATGGGGCCCTTCAGGACCATCAGTTCTAGCAGGACCCTCTGGCTCTTGTGGCCCTTCATTTTATTTGGTATTAGCAGCATTCCTGCACTTTAATGGTCAAACTATGATTCTAATTGATTTAACCGTTGCACTAATGCCAAATCCATAGCCTGAATGTGTGCGGCAGCTTCCAATGAGGTGTGCTGTATATATCGGCGTATTTAAGATACCACACTATGTAGCCATTGAGTGAGGTGGGTCTCCATGTAGCCAGAAATTTCAGAGTCCAGTAAGTCGATTTGACTTCAAGGATGGTTGATAAAGTGGCGGTTATCCTTAATTTTCAACAGTTATACTGAATATAAGAAAAAGTGGTTTAAAAAAGTTGTCATATTTATATTAGCCCTGCATCAACACTAGATGGCGTAACATCTCACGGTGGTATAGCTCCACTAACTGGAAGAGACAATGGTGGGCAGGATGTACAAATTAGCATATATAAGGTTCTTCCCTTTGACCAAAACAATTGCTCGCCAAGTTGATTGAACTGTAGCGTCTCTGCATATAAGAGGATTCAGCGGTAGCTCATGAACAACTTTATTGACTCTCATTGGAATAAATTCCATCTAGGAGTTGTTAAATGGTGTTAATTTTTTTCCATCTTGTAGATCAAAGACTACAATCCAGCAAAAATAGATTTCATTTGAAGGTATCCATAGTTAAAGGTTCTCTGGTTGTAAAGGTTATATCTCAATTTGAGAAGTACAAATCCATTGGGTAATGCTCCTCTCTTATTTTGAGAAAGAAATCTGTTACTAAAATTATCTACTATGGTTCATGATTGATATTTCACTTTTAGAGCTCAGAATCCTTGTAGTAAGCACCAAATGTTGGCTTTCTGCAAAATGTAAGCCAGAACTTTGAAAATTTGAGTGCCCAATTAGAAAGGAACAGAAGTCTTATCTCTATTTTAGATGTCACTGTTAATCAGAATGGCCGTAGAGAGGCAATGAAGATTCACTTTTGCTTATGCAGGGTCTGATTGTTGTCAATTATCTTAGGCTTTATTAAATATTACTTTAAATGTGCATAGAGATGTAAAATAAATATAATTTGATAGGAGAAAATTAATGAATTTATTGGTTAACAGTTATTGATATTTATAGGATGACTTGGTGCCCTAAGGAGGATAGGGCTGGGTCTTCCTCATTCAGTATCTTTACTCCTCATTTAGTAATAAGGTCAAGCCAAGGTCATCTCTTTTGGGTGTATTCTGTATTTTTTTCTTCCTGATGTTCTAGGGCTTCTAGATTGTATAGTGAATACCAGGACTTAGTTAATAATAAGTGACAATATTTAAACTCCATTCATTAATACTTTCTCATTTTAGGCAGAGGCTATTAGGAAAAATTCCCTCCCATTCCTGAATGCTTGATCCTTGAGGAGGATAGTAAAATGGTTTGTTGGTCCAATCTAGTAAATATTTTACTTTTTCAGTACAAACGCCAACAATATGCTTTTGTAATTCTAAAGTTTAATGCTGTAAGGATTATTAGTTATTTATCCACTATTAAGCCATTGGTATTTTTTCAGGATTTAAGATGATGAGAAAGCCAAAATCCCTGCTCCTGAGTTAATCCTTAAATGATTAACTTTTAGCCCAGTGTAAACAGAACCCTATTCTGAAGGCACCAAAATTAGATTTGATCAGGAAGAATCATGCGTACAATAATCATTGGAATCACCTTCAGGAATCCCGTCCCTGCATCCTGAATCATGAGATGCGCTGCCCCACTGTTGCAGTCATGAGGAAGACGCAGTACAATGAGGGCCTCATCCAGTCAGTCGATCTGGAAGGCAGTAAAAGATCCTGATCTCATGGGGCCATGAAGGTCTCTGAGGCACCTTGTCCCCACGCTCCCTATAAATATTGGCGCTTTCTAACACAAAAAGTAGTCTGTAATTTTTCTTCTTTTCATTTCTTGACCTCTCCGCTGATTTTTAGCTTTGAGCCCTTTTTTACTTTGGTGCTAGCTAAGAACTGTTACACTTAAAGAAGTGTTGCTCACTACAGGGCCTCCGAGCTGTCCTAAGTGAAAACGTCTATAACAAATAATGTAGAATGCTACCAGTCACAAAGATCAATCTGCTGATCAGTTGAAAAGCGTTGCTTGATGAATTAGTACCTTACGGTATTAAGTGCCACCCATGCAGCCTAAAAATCTAGAATTCTGGGCCACTTTAATAGTTCTTTATGCCCTCAGTTGATGGAAATAAGTAACAGCTTCAGTACAAAACTTTTAATGACATTGTCCAAAAGCTAATAAATGGCATCTACTCCGTGGGTTCCCACTCCAGATGCTCCCACGCCACTTCCATGCCCTCTAACATGTGGGATCTTTATACCTCAGACCAGCTACTAGAATGAGAACTCACCTGGGAACCAAACGCTACCTTCAGAACTTTGTTTACCTGGCTATTAATCACCAACTCCAAACAGTGGGATTGCAACATCATAAAGTCTCCCAACAACTGAGCTCACCCAAAACTCTCAACTCATAATGCCAATTTTTACAATGCAGCCTCCTCCTTCATCCACAACAACTGAGAGGCCATTATTGATAAACAACAATTAATCAACAAATTTCAGCCAAATTTGTTGTTATATAAGGGGATCTATGGCTACCTTGAGGACCAGCTGTGTCAGAATATACAACTCCTCAAGGCTGCTTGGAACGAGCGCTTCCACCAAGGTATGATTTGGTACAAACCCTGCAGCAACACTATTGGAACTGGCCTTTCATGACTACACCTCCAGGAGTGAAGGGGCTGAAGGGCCTAGGGGGCTCTAAGGCCCCAAAGAACGTGAGGGACCCTAAGGACCTGAAGGTTCTGTGAACCTTGAGGGCCCTCAGGCCCCACAGTATCAATTCCCAGAGACCCTGAAAACCCTTGGTGAAAGGATGTGTGGCAGCTTTGGCCTCATTATGCAATTAAATCTGGAATGTATCTCATGGATGCCAACTCTGAGTAGATGGATCCCCTTTGACCCTAGGGTCTCCATTGAGGCATTGTTAGACGAGATGGATAACTTCAGCGCCTTCACTAAGCTTACCAATAGTCACATATCTCAGCTCAAGAAAACTTTTTGATGGTTTGAGGCCCATTTGATCACCTCAAAAGTTGTTTCTCATTTCAAGGCGCTGACATTCAATCCCTTTATAGCGGGTCACAAATAAGGATTTTGTTTCTTCTCCCAACCAAAACTGGGACGATATTTAAGATGACCTCAAGGGCCTATAATGTTTGGACCAACAGGTCCCCTGAAACTATGTGGAGACTGAGATCTTTGAGCCTGCACCCATCCCTGGAGTTAACACCCTCTCCACTCCTCATGTAACTAGATTTAACCAAGCTTAAAGAAAGGTTCACCTCTAGCCAGGAAAGAATCGTCTCTTTCCTGTATGCATATGAGGATTCCATAGAGGAGGCCATTGACTGACAGAAAGTGAAGCATAATTACTCCTGCCTCAACTGCACTGCTTGGATGATCATGACTCCCCATTTGAATGAATGAAATACCTGGGAGCAGGCCCCTATGTCCTTGATCCAAGATTTTGGCAGAAATCAAACCCTGGCCAACTAAGAAAAACATTCATGGGTATTCACCTGAATAAAGGGGAAAGCCCCATGGAGTTTGACAGCTGCTTTTACACCAAAGCGCAACCTTTGGCTACTACCAATTGTATAACATTGAACGACGCCATCACCGCTGTCATCTTTGCATTGGGATCCTAACCTGAGGTACATATGCATATGATTCGACAAAAGAATGGTTTTACCTGCATCTGGGAGATCAAGGAAGCGATTAACTAGATTTTGCGTTGACCCTGCACTCTAAGTCTACCTCTTTAGTCCCTCCAACCGTCATTAAGTCCATGTGGTCAAAACCCAGAAGAATTCTTGACCTTGATGCACCTACTGCAACGGTTTTAGGCACAGCGCCAAGACCTGTTGGAAACTACTTGTTGAGGATGTGAAAAAAGGGTCATTAGTATGAAGGACGAGGATCTCCATGCTGAAATTCTTGCCACGGCTTAAGAATCATCCATAACCACAAATGAACCTGAAGCCATCATACTTGAAGAAGAAGTTTTGGTACTGGTTGATAATAAGAAAATTGATACTGCTTACTCTTCTTCTGATGACTCTCACATTCTTCTCACGCTACCTCCCACTTTGGAAGTCTGGCTACCCACATCACAGTTTGAGCTCTAAACTTCTGGTCCTCGCCATAGTCAACAGTGAATCCCTCATGAACTTTATATCATCCAAGAATGAAGAGCATCAAGATTGCTTCAGACTTGCCACAATATATGGAGTACAGCACTGCTGGTCCAGAATGCACTCATCTATAGGGGCCTACTATAACTTACCTATCTGATTCAGGAAGCTCTCTCTAAATACCCCCGCCTTCATGGTGGATAACCCTATCTAAGACCTACTTCTTGGAACTCAGTTTCTTGAAAACATCTCAGCAATAGTCCATTACGATGATTGCTTTCTAACCCTACTAGGGTATCAGGTCCCCCTTATATTTGAAACTGCCATGACTCTAAGACGGAGGTTAAGGCCCAAGTCTGCATACTGAAGAGTGAGGGCCAAACCAATCAGCTCAAATATCACATAAGGGGTACTCAGGTCCATTTTCCCCCTGCTGTTGATGGAAAAGAAGGCATGAAGATATCCTTACTTAGGGCGGCCACTATACCTCCAAAGTCCCAAGTCATTGCCAACGGCCAGGCCCATGTTAACATCCCCTCCATATAACTGCTAGAAGTCTGAGGCCTAGACAACCCATCCACCAAGGAGGTGATAACCTGCCCAGGAATTCTAGACCCAACTTATGCTGGATCTATATCAGTGTTGTTGGTTAACCTTACCAAAAAACCCAAGGTAGTAGGCCCAAACAGTCCCACCGCTTATATCCACCTCCTAATAGTGGAGGCTGTCAACGATGTCTGTAGTTTTGGGATCCTAAGGGTCTTTGGGATGGAGACTCCCCACCTGTGGCTCTGGTCAACACCAGTATCAGAAAGTATCTCACTGAAGAACAACAGCATAAAGTGAATGAATTGTTATAGGAATATTCAGAACTACTTTTGGCCTTGGACTATGACTTTGTGAGAATGAACGGAGTCCTACTTCATGTGGAGACTAGGGACCTCCACCTTTTTGGTCCTGACCTTAATGAAAAATAAATGTTAAAGAGGTTCAGGTGGTGTTGGAGCTCAGACAACTATTCAAAGCCAGACTCCTAGTGCCTTCGTGCAGCCCTTGGGCCTCTCCTCTCCTTATGGTTTGGAAGAAGGATGGAAGCCACCGGTGGTGATGGACTACTGATGGCTCAACACCATTACAAAGAAGGACAGTTAATCTCTGCCCTAATTTGATGAAACCCTCCATCTGCTCGCCGTATTGCATTACTTTTCTGCAATGGACCTTGCCAGAAGATATGGAAAATTAGCTCGCCCTGAAGATCAAGCCAAGTGTGCACTCATAACCAATGAAGGACTATTCAAGCCCACAAGAATGTCCCAGGGCCTCTTTAATGTTCTGGCCACTTTCTAAGGTGCCATGGACGGGATCCTTGGGTACTTAAAGATGTTATGTGTCCTTGTCTACTTAGACAACAGCACTGTCTTCTCACAAAATTTTAATGGACATATTAAACATCTTAATAAGTCTTTAATCAGCTCTGGAAGGCTTCTATAAAGATTAAACCTTTGAAGTGCTCTTTCTTCTAGTTGGAAATGGAGTTTATTGGACAAAAGGTTTCATAAGATGACATCCAGCTCATACCAAACAAAGTTGATGTTATAGAAAAGATGTCGCGCCCTTTAGCTTAAAGGATACAAGTGTTCCTAGCCATGGTGGTCTATTATTGTCAGTTTATACCTTGGTTTTACAATCTAGCTGAGCCTCTATTTTACCTCCTGCATAAGAAAGTGCAATTTGAATGGCGGCTTGAACAAAAACAGGCTGTTAATGCGTTGAGGACCGCTTTATATACTAAACCCATCTAGTCCACCCACATTTTGTCAAACCCTTCTTATTGTTTACGGATGTGAGAAATGTTGCCGTTGGGGTTATCCTAGCCCAACATGATGAAAAGGCTGTTTGAATAACTAGTGTCCTATTTTATCAAGTATTGGAATTTCGTGAGAAATTACTGTAAGCAGGCACTACAAAGGCCATAAAAATATTAGTTTTGTGGCTCTAGCAAAGATTGACACAAATGCAACGAAGTTATTAGTTCCGTTGCTATAGTTGGGTCCAATTGGAAATACAGAATCCTGTATAAAATAGATCAAAATTAGGCTATGTGAGACAAGAATTGAGATACTTTATAATTAAAAAACCAGAGATATTTTAGGGGGAAAATTTTGTAGTTCTTCACAATGATTTCCGTGATTCACCCAAAGTAAGATCTTTCCTACCAATGGACCAATATGGCTGATTATCATTATTATTAAAATACTTGTGATAATCAGACCTAATAGAACTCTTGTTAGATATGATTGCCCTTCTAGTGAGGGCTTAGCCCCTTAAAAATGCTTGGTCATTTCAGATTGCTTGGTCATCTCAGAATGCTGAGCTTCCTCAGATTGGTTAGCCTCACCCTTCATAAAATGGTGATAACTCCATTGGGTCTTTCTTTGGTTGAATTGAAATTTGGAAATACTCATTGTGGATTTTTCAATTTCATTAGACTGAGATATCAAATCTCAATCTGAAGTAATTTCAGCCATATTAGTTGTATCTCCAACATCAAGACTCTGAGTAAGGCCAAACGGAACTATAGCGTTACTGAGAGGAAATATCTAACTGTTCTTCTAGCTATTAAACATTTTCAGCCCTATCTCTACAGTACCCACTTTATCATCATCATTGATCATTACTCACTCCAGTGGCTCCATCAGATGAAGGACCCAGATGGCTATTTAGACAGATGGGCCTTACTATTGCAGAGCTATGACTTCGACATTGTTCATCATGTGGGCGCAATCTACCAAAATTCTGATGGCCTATTCCAGGGTGCTAGTGTTAGCTGCTTTGACTCCCAAGGAGGACTGGCTATACAATCTGATTGGTTTACCTGATCATTGGTACTTTGATACTTCTGAAGTCAAGATGAGCTTAAAAAGATGACCTGAGACAAAGAAATCAAGGATGGGCTTCTCAACAATATGATCAATATAAAATGGCTTCCTTATGTCTTCCCTTCTTCCTGAACTGACGTTATCCTATAAAAGCCATACTACTATGGGACATGGGGCAGTTAATAAGACTCACTAATGGCTAAAGTCATGATGTTGCTGGGACCAGATGGTGGAGACCATCCAAGAGGCCTTGGAGGCATGTATGACTTGCCATTCCCAAGGCTGAGCCAATCCTCTATATCAACGCTCAGTTGTCACCCCAGAGGGGCCCTTCAGCGTTGTTAGCATTGATTTGATAGGCTCTATCCGCACTGAATTACATGGACATAGATATAACCTCCTATCCATGGACTATATGACCAAATGGGTCAAATAAATTCCAGTCCCCGTTGCTACTGCAAAAACCACAGCACTCTTCCTTATTTTAATCCATTTTTCCCAGCATGGATGTCCACAAATTTTACTTTTTGGAAATTGGGTTAAATTTTATCTTGCAGGTAGTCTAAGAACTTACTTTTCTTTTTAGCACTAACCAAAGTTTCGCCGCCCTTACAAACCATCAACTAATGAGGTGGTGGAACGCGCTTATGGACCCTTGTCTCTATTTTATATAATATGGTAGCCTCCAACCCTGCTCACTGGAATTGCTATCTACCCAGCGCGTTGCTTGACTACCAAATAAGCTACCACAAGTCATTAAAATGTCCCCTTTAAAGCTCTATATGGACGTGCTCCTCAGCTCCCAAGTAGTGTACAGCCTTTTCTTGAAACCTATGCTCCTGAGAACTCTGATTAGACTATGAGGGCCTTAGCCAATGAATTTGTCTGGCTCCAAGCTTTATCCACACAAGACATTGTCATCACCACCAAAAGAGAGACATCCCATTTTAATGTCAGCTGACCCTCTGTTGGGATTTTTGCCCATATTCCCAGCCTGCTTGGTTCCCAGAATCGCTAGGTTATAATTCCCTAAGGCAAAGTGAATTGGTAATTAGTTGGCTTATGTTTTTGGAGTAAATCATTCAGGAGATTTTTGGGATATTTGCCTGGTTGTATCAGTCAGGGATTGATCCGGATGAATACTTGAGATCTCATCAGGTGGAGTTGCCAACGAAATAGGGGCATCTGATAGTGATTAACTATCAGGTGTACCGATTGGGATCAATAAGGTTTCATCACTGACTGATTAAGAATGAATAGCAAGTTTCAAGTGAGTGATGACACCTGCAACTAGTGAATTGATCAGTTAGTGCATGGCCTTCCTTAATGGGTGATAAGTCCCATTGCCTAAGCAGGTCGCTAGCCAAATATGGTTGGTTTGCTTGGATCAAGAGGAAAACGTTAGGGACACGTTTTCCAACTCTTTCCATTTAGGTCTTGAGGATGTCCAATGACTGAATCCTAGCCAGGATGGGGGAGACCATCGCTGCCAAGACTAGGAGGGGTATTCAGCAGCAATGGCTGCCGTTTCATCTAAGAGGTGTCAACTGAGGGTTAGATGACCGAATCCCCACTATAAATTCCCTAGAATTCACTTACAATAAAAAACAGTATTTATGAGAACAGCATCTTAAAAGAAGTTCTATAGTTTTCATCTGATATATAGTTTAAGTAGTAAACTATTATCAGCTTTTATTTTTTTATTATTCTCAAGGATATTATTGTTGTGTGCGATAATTGGGAGTATCTTAGTGAAAAGAGTAAAAATCTGAGCAGGGATCTAGAGTAGAAGGAGAAACATCAGGGATTGCTGACAACTGTGTGTTGAACTGAAGAGACTGTCACCAGGGAATCTCAGAGAAGATTGGGTTGGACAGAATGAGGGAACGAATCCCTAGATCATGACATCTCAAGTATTTTAATTGGGAATACTGGTTGAGCGTTGGGCTGAGATATAAGAACTCACACTTAACTACAGATAATAGTCATCATACTATTCTCAACCAATAATCTAATATATTATACAACGTGGATGAAGTGCACAAGAAACTGAACTTGTTCAGTAAAAAGATTACTGGGGTTGTTTGCTGATAATAACCCTTAAGTAAATTTTTACACTCTCCTTACCCATTTTTCAATTAGGTGACCTCGTTCTCCTCTATCAACAATAACCTGGAGGTCAATAGAATAATTTTGACGTTTTTTGGCCTGGACCTTATAATGTCATTCACAAGGTGAACTCTGAGTACTCCATTGCTGACGTCAACCAGGGGATAGTGATGAATCAAGTGCATGGCTGGTTCCTTCAGCTCTATACCTCCCTCCAACTGGATCTTGAGGGGGATTTATGAGGATTCAAGATGATGAGCAATCTGAAATCCCTGCTCCCAAATCAAGCCTCAACTAATTGACTCTCAAACCAGTGCAAATGGAACCCTATCCTTAAGGCACTTAAACTAGATTTGATCAGGAAACATCATGCATATGAGAATTGATGGATCACCTTCAGGAATCCCATCCCTGCTTCCCAGATCATGAAAAAGTTGCACATTGCTGCAGTCACGAGGACAATGAATTATAATGAAGGCACCATCTAGGCGGTTGATCTGGAAGGAAGCAAAGGATCCTGATCTCATGGAGCCACAAAGGTCCTTGAGGCACCATGTACTCACACACCCTATAATTATCGCCACTTCTAGCACTATAAAGTCTATGTTCCTTCCATTTTTTTGAACTCTCAGCTAATTTTCAGCTTCAAGCCCATTTTTGGACTTCAGTAACGGTCATGACAACTGTTACGCCAGAAGCTTTTTTAGGATGTAAAATTTTATATATTAAAAAATAAGTATTTATGTGAGGTAAAGAGGACTCTGAGACCAATGCTACCAAAAAAGATAAAAATACAAGAAGTTAAAAGAAAGAAAACACACCCAGGAGCCCTGAATCCTCAGAATATGTTTCTATTTGATACAGTCTTTGTAATCAGGGGTAGGGGATATAAGACATGGGGTAAGACTTGAGGGTCTCAGGGCGACGTCCTGATATAGCATTCATGGGAATTGTAGTTAATTTTAAGTACTATGTAGTCCTCTATGGCTTTATCTGGTTGCTTCATCTATAAAACATATATTTTAAAAACTAATACTGTAGTTTATAAGTTAGATGACAATGGAAACGCGCTTGTGCTTTGGCCATGGTGGGGAAGCCTTGTTGATAGCTTCCAAATCAATGGTATGTATGGACCACACATCTGTGGCTTCTATCAGGGCTTTGAGCAATGTATTTTGGATAAATCACTTCATGGCAAAAGGATCTTTTGTAGGGAAGAATGTACCAGGTGCAGGAAGTTTTATCAGACGGGAAATAATGTTCCATATTACCTTAAGTGTGGGACACCACTCTATCCTTTGTACAAGAGTATTACTGCCGCTACAAACTGGACACAGATGTACAATGGCGTTAGATATATCCACTGTACAATAAGACCTTGAAAACCTTCCAGACGTGAGCTCTAGTTTTTGGGTAAATTAAGGAGGGATGAATATATCCCACGTCTTCTTTTAATCCTGTGGGGATTAAGGAATATCTAACGAATCCAAAGAATCTATTTCTGGTAGATTGTATAATTTCCTGGGGCATAATCTATATGAAGTCAATAGCAATTTAAAAAAAAGGGGAGATAAGTTGGGCTTGCCCCTTTCAGAGTTGGCTGCAGATCAATTAACTAGAAGTGTGAGGATAGTATCTCTAACTCTTCAAAAAAAGATTATAAATAGGAAAATGAATTACGCCATGTATACTGCCAGCATTGTTAACTTGTAAATGGACCAGAAACCCTCCATAAGGAAATTTATTACAAGGGCTGCAAATGGTAACATTTGATAGGTGAATATAAATATGGCCGTTATTGCAAGGAAGAGACAAACAATAGAGAGATTGGTTGGACAAGCACTATAAAATAAAAATTGATATGTCTTAGTCAATTTCTAGAGTTTAGACACAAGTCTGGCTAATGAAAAGAGACTACATCAAAGGTAGTTATATATCTCAAATATGTTTGAACTTAGTACTTTAATCGGCTGAACTTTACCCTTTTTAAGAGTATGAAATTTTGAGAACATTTTTTTTGGAAATCAAGCATAATAAGCCATATTTACATAAACTGTAATGGGTGATTTTCACCACCGTTGATGTAATGTCTTGAACCCCATCACGCAATTTCTAAGGATTAACCTTGTCCTGCATATCTTTAACCCAGCGTTGATCCATGGTATATCTGAGGTCAGGGAGGGCGGCCAACTTTACCCCTTTGCCTTACTTACTTACTCCTTATCCCCACAATTTACACCAAAATTCATATCATGAGACATGACAGGAAGCTTCAATTGGAATGTTTGATAGTACAAAGAACACCTTAAAAATTAGCTATGGGTGCAATGGGATCCTGATCATTGGTGTGAGAGGCTAGGTATTATAATAAAATGATAAAAGCATTAGGCTTCTCTTAGCCCCAATGCTCTTGCAAAGTTGCCTTAAGCTACAGTGAACAAATGGAGATCTTGTAGTGTAGTTATAGTTACTTGAACAATCCATTTACCTAAAAGATAGGTGGTTTGTTGGCTCTAGTTGATGATATCCATGCCACCTGAGGAACATGAGCCAAAGAGCTTATTAGTTGTGATAGTTCCTGTTGGCCATTTCAAAACTATGATTGTAGCGTAGCTCAGAGAGTTAAAGATGTGGTAGATAATGATATTATGAGCGCTGTACAATACTCTTATAGAATTAGTGTGTTGGGTAATACAACTTTCCTAAGAAGCCCTGTTAAGCGTCCAGGAAGGCTGGCTGCGCTGTTTGAGATACTAGATTTTAGATTACTCTCCATAACTATAGATTTATCCTCCAGAATCCAGCCATACACCTAAGTGGCAAACAGGTTGGTTAGAGGGGGTTACCTGGTATGTAATTATTGACCTTCTGTCTATAGGTTAAGAGAATTCTAATTGGGCCACTAAAGTTGTTGCTTGCTAAGGAGTAAGACCTTATTCTTGTAGTAATTGTTCTTGGTGTTTCTTACTTTCTTAAATTGACTAATGATATTCTCAAGGGATTGAGCGTCTGATGGGTTGGAAACACCCACCACACAATCATCTACAAATGCAATAACTTTTGAGGTTTTTTTCCTAGAGAATCAATGCCTTTCAGGGGTCTGATCTATGGTGCGCAGAACTGGGTCCTGACCCATGTTGTACAACAAAGGGCTGAGGTCATCGTTCTGCTTTATACTGCACTGGATTAAAATGGGATCAGTACAATCCTGGGCCATGAATGGTCATGGGTAACTGACTCAGTTAAAAGCATTATCCAGTTGATTATATGAGAAGAGAGGAGTAAGTTTACAAGAGTTGCCCTATGAGATTTTTAATGCATGCAATCATTTGCTTTTTGCTGGTCCAATAAGATCAATGAACCATCTGAGTTGACTAGCACACATTAGCTACTGTATGGATGCTGTCCCATATTGCAGTTGGGGACAACCATATTGATTGCATGATATGGAAGTTTTAGTGATTTTACCTAAATTCTTTGATATTATCTTGGTCATGTTTTTAGAATCCACGTTGGTAAGGAAATTTGGTTTCCAGTTACCAAAAATTGATACAATCATTCCTTTTAAATAAGGTGAGAACAAAGGCTTCTGACATGACAGGCAGCAGGCGAGTCTCTATAAAGCTTAATTGATGGAGCTTTGATTAATGGTGCAAATAAGATAAAGTGTTTAATAGACCACATAATCAATGACATCTGGGCCAGGGATTTGCAGTGGGGATTCTTTCATACAGCATCACATAGTTCCTCATTAGAGATAAAGCTAACTTACTAGATTCTTAACACTCAGTGTTACTTTCAGAGAAGAATTTATTAATAGTAAAATAAATTAAAGTCAATACTCTCACCACTAATTATTCTTCAATGCCCTTGGACTTCCCACCAGATGCTCCAGTGTAGAGCAGCAGTAAAACTCCTCTAGCATTTTCCATCCTTCAGGAAAATGCACTTGGACTAGTTCATCCAGTCATACTAAATCCTTGGGATGGTTCATTCCGCCCAAGGATCTCAATGCTCACCTCACTCATACCCAGGCGGTTCCCCGTTTCCCCTTGGTGCTCCCCCAGAGCAGTATGCGTTTTGTCCTTTAGTCAACTATGGAAAATTATTCCCATAAAATGATTCACAAGTCAACGAATTAGTACAGGTGTTGATGCAGCCCACCATCTTTATTGACTTCCGCTCCTATAAGGGGTATTTTGGCCTCTATTTCATTTGCAAAGCTGATGCCAATACTGCATTAACTGCTCCCCTAGTTTTCCAGGGTACCCCTATCCCCACCGCCTAGATCTGGCTCCCAGAGGACACCACTTTGGTTATTCAGTTTGCAGATTTCCCACTCAATTTTCCTTGCAGTGCTCCATAAAGAGATGATAAATAGTTTCACAGCCTATGACTCTAACCCCATTCTACAATTTGTGGTCCCTAATGGAGCCACATGCCTCGCTGGGATTTAAGGGTTCACCATTATTATCCCTGAATTTATTAAAACTGCTTTGGCAATTCCTTCCCATGCCATCATCCCTTCTGTCCCTGACCATCCATTCTGGGCCCAAATTGAGGGCAGTAAGACATTTTTCATCCTGATTTAAGGTAAACCACTCAAAACGCAAATTCTTACCCCTAGAAGCTTCCAACAGATCTGCGCCTCCCTCCACTGGCATCAATATGCCGCCAACTCTGCACTTTATGGTATGGGGACTATCCTCGTTCCCTCCCTAAAGCATGAAGCTGCAGCCAAGCTTACATCAACCAATAGGCACCTCCCGTCCAGTGCCACAGAAGCTCCCTACAAGCATGAACCAGATTCAGCAGAGGTTTGCCCCCATGATTCCATCTACTACCCAATCAACAGACATATGCTGATTTCCTCATTCAGTTTAACCAGAAACTTGTGGTTTATTGTCTAAAATTGACATATCAGGTAATCACATTGAATAAACCACTCTCCAAATTGAGAGGTCTGTCCATACAAATAGGACGCTAAGTTCCCCCTTGTTTATACGCCCCCCAGACAGATGTTAAACCATTATGCAGTAACCACCAGTTTGCTGTTGAAGCAGCTGCCACGCCAGATTGTCGTCCCATCTGCAAAGATGTCACCAAATCAGTGGTGATGCTTGCAGAAATAATCCCTCCTCCTATTATCCCCCCATCCTCAATTTTCAACATAAGTATATGCTGACCCAATCTCACAAAGTTGCCAACAATGCTATCCATAAAGTGACAGTGTAGTGCGTAATCAAAAGCCAAGATTACTTGAATCAATGTTGCCACATTTATCATGCACCCTGATGCCTGCACTAGAGCTTAAAAATCTTTGGTCACTTGTAATAGCTCACTGTTTATATCACACTATTTTCCTGAGCAGATGATCATTAGTGATGTTAAACTTCATAGCGTTAACGTCCCTACTCCCATGCTATCTGCATTGGTCCATAACATTCTCTGGAGTAAAAATGCTTCTGAATATGTGCTCCCTAATTCTCCCTCCCCTTCTGCCATGGTGGTATAAGCAGTTTGCTTCTGTCCAACCTGGTTAGTTGCTCCTTGTTTAAGTGTCTTGTCTGCTTGATTTAAAAAATTTTAATTGAATTTTTACAATGAGGTTTTTGTTTGCTATTTGAGCTTCAGTAATGTCCATCAACTGATCAGCATACCTCAAATAAGACTTTAGAGATAATACTAACTAGGCTAGATAAGTTAAAATAGAATAGAATCTAATTTTGGATAAAAAAACGTTGTATGGCCTCTGGGTACGGACATCTGCTGATAAAGGATATTGTAAAATTCTTAAAAGTTTAAGACACCTCTCTGGGAGAGGAAACAATTGCACCTGTGCTAGACCAAACTTGAGTACAATAAGTCCTTGTTTTATGCAGTAAAGTGGCGCATAATTTACCTGGGCGATTTCTCCCCTTAGTGATCTGTGACGCGCCATCCAGATTTCCTAAATGCGTTGCTAAGCAATATCTAGCTTTTGCAAGCGAAAAGTTGTAGCAACCCATTTGCAAGTCCATGCTAGGCTGTATCCCCTGAAAGGGGATAGCTATCCAGATGGGCAAGTGAATGTTGGAGGCGGGTAGCTGCCGATGCATATGCATGGTTCCAGCACATGAAAAGTCCCTTTTTCAGCATCTTTAATATGTTGTGACATTAGATCCTATGTTATTAAGGGATCTATGAAAAAATTGGCACATCATATGGGGTTAAGATGATAATGGTACATCCACTTAAAGAACTCCTCGCTGGTTATCATATATATACTTACCTTATTCCATAGTTGTTGAGTTTGTGGTTGGTCAAGTGAGGCCAGGGTAATTGTAACTAAACAATGTTTTGTAAACCACATATTACTATATCAAACCTGGAATTTTTGGCTATAAAAATAATGGTGTGAGAATATAAGTCTATGTGGGTCATTGATAACAGTGTAAACTGCTGTATATATGGCTGTGTGTAAGTCCAGGGGAACGTCCCCTGTGCGTGGATTGGGCGATATTCCTGTTTTTTAAATAAAAAGGGTTTGAAGAGGGAAGCTGTACCCCTCATCACCCAGGGCGACCTCACCCACATGGTAGACAAGCTCTGAGTTACAGCCCTCCCTCTTCAGATCCCTCCCCTGGTACCCTTGCTCACCTCAGCCGAACTTGTCCACCAGATTAAGGAAATCTGCGCCAAGATCACCAAATTGAAATCAAAGGGTCTGAAACTGATGGGAATTAAGCCTGACGATCAGAAACCATATAGTCAAAAAGGGGCAAATATTGAATTATCAGCCAGAATTGCTGATGGTTTTGACTCAGCTGGCAGTACAATTACTGATGCTAACCACCTCTCAAAATCATCAGGGATGATCCCCAATGTTCAGATGGTATCTTTGGAAACCATTGCAGACATTTTAAAACCCCTATCTATTAAATCAGGAGTCATAGCTGAAGTAACTTATTTGACCAAACAAATGCCCCAGCAACTGGGCTCGGGCAGGTTGGGCATCCTGAACCCATTTCCAACTAATTGGGACTGCCCCTACGTGGGTTTCCCCTGGGGAATATCCTGTTGCTCATCAGTCCAGATGCCATTGCGCCAACCAACAGAAATGTGGTCAAGCCTCAGTTCAGACATTCAAGGTCAAACTGACAGCAACTCGGCCTGCTGCTAAATCCTTTGATGTCAGTTCTAATTGAGATTATCTGCTCCCTTCCCCAAAGAATTCGCCAGTTTAGGTCAAATTGAGGGACCCAATCCCTTCTTGGACCCAAATCAATCAAACAGTATTTAACCAGTTGCATCGCACTAAGCAAAATGTTGTTGGTCAATTCTCTTTATTTTTTCTTGCCAATAAATTTTCACTAAAAACCAGTTTTTTTACTTTATTTATATCCTTCTCACTGAAGTCCCAATGGCATTAACCTGGTGGCCTATCAGTCCCTACACCAGATGGACATTACAAGTTTTGATGATTCCCATCACTCCCATCATTTTCAACTGGATTCAACTTGCAAGAAACTTATGGCAATTTTAACCCCATCATTGCAACTATCCGCCATCAATATACCGGGATCATGTGACCTTACATCCACCATTTCCAAGCAAGGATCCGCCCCTTGTCTATACAATTGTATTGAAGCCACCCTCCAGAAACCCTGTAGAAACCATCCCAGTGGTACAATCCCCTGCAGTGAGACCCCCAGTGTCTGGGGTTGTTTCCATTTGGTTTGTTTTTGGTTTTTCTAATGCTTATTCTACACCAACGAGTCATTGTTTCCAATTTAGTGGCTCCATACAACGTCATATGAGCAGCAATTCCACTGGCATTCTAGTTTGCTTTTTGGGTGCTCACGCATCCTGACTGGCAGGCTGGTATAAACTTCTTCCACCGTTTTCATGATATAATTAACCAACCATTGTTTCCTGCCATTTCCGCCTTCCTCTTCAAGGTGGATGCTGCAGTGGTTACCCTTTATGAAATGAACGTGCAGTCAGTAGTCTTCTTTTGTTGTTTGTTTGGTCACTTGTCAATTTTGCGAGTAGTATTCACTATACCTTGGAGAAACTTCTCCAGGGCGGCAGAGCCCCGTGGATTACTACTTTTTCTCCACCTAATATTCAAAAAGGAAATTTGAGTGTTCCTTCCCAAGATATTATCATTCAAGTTCTCAACGCCCTTGATGAGGTGCAAATGCATTCTGCTATTGTCCTTAATAATGCGCTGCGCTATCCCATGCCTAACAAGGGTCTGCTCTTTTGGATGTGGTAAAAGGGATGCCCATTGATGGGTATGAGGACTTCTGCGTTTAACTTCACAAGCGTGGGATCCCACCTTGCTGAATGCAGTCATATTGGCTGCTTTAAAACCCCCTGTGTCTTACTTAAAAACCATTTAATCCATTGCTTTCTACAGCGGATGAATCCTATAGCTTAACTTTTTAATCCTTACCTTCAGCAAACTGGCTCCCTGTAAGTTCCGGGGAATGTCCTCTGGGGTTCAATCAGGCCATTTTCCCATTTCTGAGTAAGAAGGCACTGAAAAGGATGGATGTACCCCTCGTTACTCAGGGCGTTTCACTCACATAGTAGATGAGCGCTGGGTAACAGCTCTCCCACTTCAGATCCCGCTTCCAGTACCCACACTATCATAACAGAAATGTTATGAGGAATCAGTGAAATCTGTGCCAAGATTGCCAAAATGAAATTGATCATAACCAATTAGAGCGGCAATCAGCCTGATGCTCAGATTTTAAATGGTCAAAAAGGTATGAAGACTGATCTATTGGCTGGAATGCCCAACAGCTGTGATTCAATTAACATGATGATCAGAAAAATCTCCCCCCTCCCAAATACATCAGGCATCACCCCCAATGGGCAGGTAATAGCACCGGACACCATCAATGAGGTTTTGAAGCTTCCTGCTGACAAATTGGGTGTTGCGCCTGATGAAATGCCACTGACCAAATGAATGGTCCAGCGACCAAGCATGGGCAGGTTGGCGTCCCAAACCTGTTCCCAACCAAATGGGCCCACCCCTATGTGGGGTGGCCTTGGGGATTCCTGCCACTCATCGGGCTAAATGCTGTCATGCCAACCATCAAAGATGTACTGAGCCTTAGTTCAGATGTTTGAGGTCAAACTGACAGCAGCTCGGCCCACCGCCAAATTTTGTGATGTCAGTTCCCAAGGAACTAACCCACCCATTCCCAAATAATTTGCTGTTTAGGTCAAATTTGTGGGACCCAATCCTGGCTTGTTTTCCCCCAAATCGACTACTATTTAATCAGTTTCATTGCACTGAGAAAATTGTTGGTTGATTTTTCTTTCCTAAATTTCCATTAAAAAATCCTTCCCCAAAAATTAGTTTTTACATGTTGAAAATTAAGCCGCCTTATCCGCCAATGTTCTCATACCCCTCGGGTTATGACCATGTGCATCTGGTACTTTATTTTGTGCCTATATGAAATTCTGGCTCATTGGCAGATATTGGTTTGAACTCCTTTCTGGTTCCATATTAGTCATATCAGCATCAGTGCCTTGGGCATTCTGGCTTGCTTTTCAGATGCTCTGGTATCTGGGCTGGCAGGCCAGCCTAATTCTTACTTGCTGTTCACATGACACTCCCACACTGGAGTTCTCTAATAATATGCTCCAAGAAATCTTTAGATCAGGGTTGTATTCTGCTTCTGCCCATCACAAGGTTTAATCCACCTTTAAAGGGATGGTGTATCAGATATGTAACGCTGCGACAGCTATCAACGCCTACCCTCACCATACTTCCCATTATCAAGGGGCAAATTATATGAATGGACTACCTAATGATGATGCGGATTCAGTTCTTACCATTGAACCAGTATTAGTCCTGGCCTCAGAGCATGTCAATACCCCTGCGTTGGAGTTGGGTTATCCTGGTTCACCTATTAATGAATCAGTTAAAACCCAGATGGAAGAAGCCAGTTCTTAAGCCCTTGCTCTTCTTAACTTTACTTCTGAAAAGGTCCCCAACCTTCCCCCCATTTTAACTGCCATTTTTTCAGTTGCAACAGAAATAACCAAATCTACCAATAAACAAAACTTCGCTTATTTCTTATTACCTATGAAGATTAGTATTGGATCTCACCATGTCGCCTTTGAGGCTTTGGTGGATACTGGAGCCACAGTAATTTTATGAGCGTTGAGTTAGCCTAAACAATTGGAGCTGAACCTGGACATAGGCCCTTTGGGGATAGTAGCTTCTTCAGCCTCCCAGACATCATATATAGTCCGTCAGCCAGTACCTATCTTGGTACATCAGTTTAGCTTTTGTGATCAGTTCTCCACAATGCCAAACTTAGTATTCCCAGTAATCTTGTGGGTTTGATGGTGGCACTGACAAAATGTTAGAATCCACCTGGTGTCAAATATGTTGTCATTCATTAATGACCAAATGGAGAAAGAATTTCCTTTAGTCAATACCCTCAAGAAAACTCAAGGATGCAGCTCCATTACTTCCCTCATTTCCTCTGTGGGCCTTCCATCCAATTTTTCTGAAGAATTAATGCACTATCAAAGTATCTTTGACTCCAAAAAGGTGGACCATCTTCCCCCTCATACTAATTTCAACTTGGGATTCAGAACAACAGTACAGTTGGTGAATATCAACTGCCCATTGTATCCATGCACAGCGGAGGAGGTGGTTGCACTTAACACCTTGTTAAATGATATTCTTTAAAAAGGGTGGTTGTTTAAAGAGACATCGCCAGTCACGTCTCCCATTGTTTTTGCCAAAAAGGCCGATAATTCCCTCCATCCCTGTGTGGATTATGGAATTTAAAATAAGTTATGGTTCACAATCCTTACCCTCTGCCCCTGGAGCAGACTATCAGTCAAGCGATTGCTAAATCTTGTGCGTTCTCTAAGCTGGATCTCATCAATGCATTTAACCAGATTTGGGTGATGGAAGGGCAAGAATGATCTACCAAGATATGAAAGAAGCAAGGCATGTTCCAATTCCGCGTAATGCCCTTTGGGTTGAAGAATGCGCCTGCTATGTTTCAATGAATGATTGACAGTGTACTGGGTGACTTCTGGTTCAATTGCGTGGTCGCATATACATATGACATCTTGGTTCACTCCCTGACTCCCAAACAACATGCTAAAGATTTGGAAGTGATTGTGGCTGCTTTGAACAAGGCGGGCTTGTTTGTCAAGCCTTCAAAATGTGAGTTCTATAAGGAGGAAGTTACCTTTCTTGGAAACTTAGTCCTCAAAGATGGGTATGCAACTCCCCCCAATAAGTTGGACGCCATCCGTGAATAGCCAACTCCAACAACCCAGAAACAATTACAGAGTTTCTTGTGCACCAATATTTTCCTAAATAAATTTTTCCCATCCTTTTCCCAGTTATCTGCTCCGCTCCACCCCCTCATGGGCAAGAATGTGCCTTTTCATTGGACACCTGAGTGCCAGCATGCGTTCAAGTCTATCAAAGAGGTGTTTTTATCTCCCCTCAGCCTTGAAACATGGGATCCTGCTAAGCCATATATTGTTGCATGAAATGCCTCATCTGTGGCAGTGGGCGGTTTTGCTCCAGGAGCATGATGGCTTGGAACATCCAGTTGCCCACTTTTACCAAACATTTTCCTTTACTGAGAAATCCTGGGCCATCTATGATAAGGAGTTGGCAGCCATAGCATGGGCTTTGACTCATTGGAGGTATCTGTTACAGGATGCCCAGCATGAGTTAACTGTGCATATGTATCACAAACTCTTTTGTATTTCTGCAAACCCCAGAAATTGGTGCATTGGCAAGCTCGCGCCTATCAGGGCTTGTGCAGTCTCAATTTCATATATGAATTTGTAGAAGCGCACTTAACGTACTTCCCAATTTTCTTAGCCACAACCCAGCCCACTGTCCCCCAGACCCATATGAAGTGGACCTCGTTACTGTGATCCCCGCCACGAAATTCTTGTTTATTGTTCCTCCCATGGTCTCATCAGTCACCTTTGCTCCTGACGCCCCTCTCATTATACAATTCTTAACAGCTAAAATGACCTGCCTGAAGGAGTGGAATTATTTGAGCAATTGTCCCTCCAAAATAAAATAACACTTCGTATATTCCTTGGTGGAGGGTCTCATTTATTTTAGGTTGTGGGTTTAGGTTCCTCCTCTCTTCAGAGCTGAGGTATTTTTGCGCATCATGACCCTCCTATAATCGGCCATCCAGGCAATAAGAAATGCTCAAATTGATAAAGCGGACTTACAATTGAGCGGGTTTAACTAAGAAAGTTCTGGCCTGGATCACCAATTGCATTACCTGTGCATAGGCTAAGTCAGACCATTCAGGAAGAAATGGCCTCCTACACCCCTTGCATCAGGTGGAGGGTCCATGGACATTGGTGTCCATGAATTTTATTGTCAAACTTCCCTGTTCATTTAGGTTTACAGCGGTGTTAGTGGTGGTTGATCATTTCACCAAATTTTCCCTATTTATTCCCAGTGCTTCTGTGAATATGTCAGAAGAAACACTTTTCTCTTTGTGCGCCATGTGTTTTAATGTTTGGTCTCCCGCAGAAGATAATCAGCAACCTTGGTTCACAGTTCACAGCGTGGTTCTGGAGTGAACTCTTATCTATTTAAGAAAAATTTCCCTGTCACTCCAGGCATTTAATCCCCAGTTCAATGGACAAACCAAGAGAGTTAACCAAATCTTAGAACAGTACCTGTTTTGCTATGCTGCAGCCACACAGGACACCTGGAATAACGACTTTCCCCTCTCTCAATTTGCCTACAACAACAGAAAACACACTTCCATGGGGTTTTCTCCTTAAGAAGCAATGCTCGGGTATAATCCCTTGTTTTCAGTAAGACCCTGTTTGCGTCCTGAGGTCCCAGCTGCCACAGATCATGCTGAGAATATTAGGTCCACTCAGTCCTTAGTGCGTGAGAGTCTCACTAAAGCTATCAATGTCTACAAGCAGTTTGCAGATCATAAATGGCTCCCTGGTCATGACGTAATGGTGGGTTCATATATTCTTCTTGATATGCGCCATTTGAGAATGCATATACCCTCCCAGAAGTTTGCAAGTAAGTGTTTGGGTCCCCACATGGTGGAGGAAGACTTGGGCAACAGTGCATTCTGATTAAAACTACCAGTCCAATGGAAACAGCACCCATCTTCCACGTTTCTCAGTTGTCGACATTTAAGGGGACTGCTTCTGCAGACCCTGAGCTAATTGTAATCGAGAATATGGAGGAGGCTGAGGTGAAAAACATCTTAGCATCCCATAAATCTCGAAGGTCCATTTCAGTACCTTGTGGCCTGGAAAGGTTATCCAGCCTACAAGAACAGTTGGGTTAAGGCCCACAATTGCGCTAACTGCATGGAACTGGTTGAGGCGTTCATGAGTCCCATCCTGATGCTCCCCGTCCTCCCCCCAGTAAGTTGCAACTTTAATGGCGATCAAGTTGCCCAAGACTCACAAAAAAGGTAGCCCTCACGCAGTTTCCCAGCTTGGCGCCCCTCCTTTGGAAAAAGGAAAGGTAATGTAAGTCCAGGAAAACGTTCCCTGTGCATGGATTGGTCAACTTTCCCATTTCCTAATAAAAAGGGTCCAAAGAGGGCGTCTGTACCCCTTATCACCCAGGGTGACTGTCAAAAATTCGACTATGGGCTCTGCTAGTTGGCAGGCTAACCAGTATGAAGACTGGTCAGCCCTTGCCATTTTACCTTAAGTGTTGGGGCCAGCAGCGCCGGCTAACCCCTTGGCATGTCACCTGTGCCATTCAAGGATCTCCTCTAACCTAAACTCCAACCAACGAAATAAATATAAACTTATAACAAAAGGTAGATTAGGCAAAGGGAGATATTTATTGAAAGGGAAGCGGCAGGTATTTATACTATTTACAAAAGGGCTACTGTGCTCATTGCCAACCTATCAGCTCTTCTGCTGGTTCTTCCAGTCAACCACTTCTCTTATTCTTTCACTACTTCTTCTGCTCTATTCTCTTCCCTGGCGTCAACCCTCTCGCTCCATCCCCCCTGATGTCCAAATTAGTTTTGGCTCATCCTTGGCCTTAAGTCACCGGTGAGCCATATAAATAATCAACCTAAATAAATGTCAAATTTGGATTTGACCTTTGAGTTGATATAATTGCACCAGAAACCACTTTGGTTGCTCAATTTGACTCAGAATATCTCATCATCTCACCAACATTACTTCTCCTCTTTATCTTAATAATAAATGAGGCACTGGAAACAACCTCAGCTGCCTTGAACTCATAATTTGTCAGATCCACTGACATTGATTAATCAGTACATGCAGCAAACGTCAAAAGCAAATACATCGTCTTTCCACCAGAAATCCCACAATGCACCATAACTGGCAGTTGGCATTGAACTCTGATTCTGCTGACTGATATCAAGTGGATCACTCTCGTCTATTAGTCGCCAGTGATCCTTATAATAATTTGGGGCCACCAATTGGCCCCACTCGCACCTAATACCAAACTTGGCGGAATACTAATTTTGGCTCAACCCAAATTGGGGAGCAACTAACCAGCAATTAAACCAAATAACACGAAATTCAGTCAATAAACCAATCCGCTGGGATTGGCCATATTATCCCAAATATTGATAAATCATTGGAGGATTCCATCTGGTTAAAATCACGACATTTCCCCCCACTTAGACAGATGGTAATCCTCCTACTTCCAAACTCAGCGTGTGGGGCGGGCGTCCAGGGCTTGCCCCTCCCCGCCACCAACAACTACTGGAGCCAAATCACAGTGGCGCATCACCGCCACCTCTTCACCAACCTATCAGCTACTTCAGCACCAACTAGCAGAGTCCCCTGTAGTAAGCACCAATGTTGGAAATTCGACTATGGGCTCTGCTAGTTGGCAGGCTAACCAGTATGAAGACTGGTCAGCCCTTGCCATTTTACCTTAGGTGTTGGGGCCAGCAGTGCCGGCTAACCCCTTGGTGTGTCACCCATGCCATTTGGGGATCCTCTTTAACTTAAACTCCAACTAATAAAATAAATATATACTTATAACAAAAGGTATATTAGGCAAAGGGAGATATTTATTAAAAGGGAAGCGCCAGGTATTTATACTATTTACAAAAGTGCTACTGCGCCCATCACCAACCTATCAGCTCTTCCGCTGGTTCTTCCAGCCAATCACTTCTCTTCTTCTTACACTACTTCTTCTTCTACTATATTCTCTTCCCTGGTGTTGACCCTCTCACTCCATCCTTCCCAATGTCTGAATTAGTTTTGGCTCATCCTCAGCCTTAAGTCACCGGTGAGCCATATAAATAATTACCCTAAATAAATGTCAAATTTGGATTTGACCTTTGAGTTGATATAATTGCACCAGAAACAACTTCAGTTGCTCACTTTGACTTGGAATATCTCGGCATATTGCTGACATTACTTCTCCTCTTTATCTTAGTAATAAATGAGGCACTGGAAACAACCTCAGCTGCCTCAAACTCATAGTTTGTCAGATCCACCGACATCAGATAATCAGTACAGGCAGCAAATGTCTAAAGTGAACACATCAGCTTTCCACCAGAAATCCCACAACGCACCATAATTGGCAGTTGTCATCAAACTCTGATTCTGCTGACTGATATCAAGTGGATCATCCTCAGCTATTAGTCGCCAGTGATCCTTATACTAATTTGGGGCCACCAATTAGCCCCACTCACACCTAATACCAAACTTGGCGGAATACTAATTTTGGCTCAACCCAAATTGGGGAGCAACTAACCAGCAATCGAACCAAATAACATGAAATTCAGTCAATAAACCATTCCGCCAGGATTGGCCATATCATCCCAAATATCAATAAATCATTGGAGGATTCCATCTGGTTAAAATCATGACAGTGACCTCGCCCACATTGTAGATTAGTGCTGGGTAACAGCCCTTCCTCTTTGGATCCCTCCCCCAGTACCCTCACTCACATCAGCTAAACTTGTCCTCCAGATTGAGGAAATCTTCTCTGAGATCACTGAATTGAGGTTGAAGGGTCCAATACTTATGGGAATAAAGCCCAACAATCAGAAAGCATATAGTCAAAAAGAAACAAATATTAAATTATTGGCCATAATTGCTGAAAGTTTTGACTCATCCAGCAGTAAAATTGCTGATGCTAACCACATCTCATAATCGTCAGGGATGATCCTTGATGTGCAGATGGTATCTTTGTAAACCATCACAGACAGTCTAAACCCCCTATCTATTAAATTGGGAGTTGCAGCTGATGTAACTCATTTGACTGAACAAACACCCAGCGACTGGGCACAGGCAGGTTGGGCATCATAAACCGTTTCCAATCAATTGGGACTGCCCCTATGTGGGGTGGCCCTGGGGAAGTCCTGTTGCTTTTTGGGCCAGATACCATCATGCCAATCAACAGAAATGCAGTCAAGCCTCAGTTCAGGCATTCAAGGTCAAACCAACAGTGACTCTGCCTGCTGCCAAATCCTTCAATGTCAGTTCTAATTGAGATTATCTTCTCTCTTCCCCAAAAAATTGCTGGGTTAGGTTAAATTTGAGGACCTGATCCCTTCTTGGACCCGCATCAACCAAACACTATTTAATCAGTTGCATTGCACTGAGGAAATTGTTGAGCAATTCTATTTATTTTCCTTTCCAATAAATTACCACTAAAAACCTTTTTTTACTTTATATATATCCTTCTTGCCAAAGTCCTGATGGCATTAACCTGGTTGCCTACTGGTCCCTACACCAGATGGGCATAACCAGTTTTGATTATTGTCATCACTCCCACCATCATCAACTGGATTCAACGTGCAGGGAACTTCTGACAATTTAATCCCATCATTGCAACTATCCGCCATCAATATACTGGGATCTTGTGGCCTTAAATCCACCATTTCCAAGCAAGGATCTTCCCCCTTGTCTCCACAATTGTATTGAACCCACCCACCAGCAACCCTGTAGAAACCATCCCAGTGGTACAATCCCCTGCAGCGAGACCCCCAGTGTCTGGGGTTGTTCCATCTGGTTCATTTTTGGGTTTCTTATCACGCTCATTCTACACCAATGATTCATCATTTCTCAATTCACGGCTCCATACAATGTTGTACAAGCGGCAATGCCACTGGCGTTCTGGTTTGCTTTTTGGGTGCTCACGCATCCTGACTGGCAGGCAGGTCTAAACTTCTTCTGCCGTTTTCATGACACTGTGTAATGTAAATTACTCTAGAAGAATCACTGAAAAAAAGATCATATAATCTGTTGTGTGCTTTAAAAACTATAATCTAGTATGACCTTATGGAGTATTGGGAAGCTAGTGGCCAGCAATCATTTACAGCATTTGACCAAAAGTTGAAATCTCCAACAATAAGTCTAGTATCTGAAAGATCAGTTGGGATACTCTTGTGAGAAAATTAATGCTTTCAATTGAAAATATTAAAAGTGTATATATTAAGGAGAGTAAACTCCTTATTTTCAACGAACTTTACATCTAATGCATGTTCATTAAAAGAACTTAGATGTTTTTTGCTACCCTCAGCCTTTTGGTGGTACAAATAATTAACCCACAGTAATGTGACAAGTTGAGTTGATAAGAAAAAGGGCTTTTTGACCACTCCTTTTCCTCTCCTGCCAAACAATGTGTTTTTTTAAACCTCAGTATATCAGCAGGTGGTTTGAGAAAGTAATTTAAACTTTTTAGCTTAGAATGCAGAAGTTCTGAAACCTGCAATGTTAAGCATCCTATTTTCAGTTGAACATCTGTGCTGCTCTATGAGCGGTGAGCTGGGTCAGTAGACCCAGCTGCGCCCATAAGACCATCTTAGCTTTGGGTGAGATGACGATGACCAGAGACAGCTCCTCTATTTGATTGTGACTTTATATCTTTACATGGGTTAATCTTTAAAATAAACCTAATGTCAGAATTTGAGATGAAATAAAACAAATCAAAAATCCTATAACTGAATTGAGCTGCAGTGAATCAACTCTCAGCCTATTCAAACAGATATGATTTCAAGAGTCTCATCCCCAATTCCTGAGTCACTTGGGGCGAAGTTTCCACCAATCTGGTCATGGGGGCGGCGAAATACAATGAGGGTGCCAAACAGGCGGTCAATCCAGAAGGCCGTAAAAGATCTTGAATGGATTGGGCCACAAAGATCCTTGAGGCACCGTGTCCCTAAGCACCTATAAATATTGACATTATAATCTAATAAATTATTCAGTACTCTATCCATTCTTCCATTTCCTTTTTGACCCTTTTTGCAAATTTTAAGCTTTGAGCCCACCTTTGGACCTTGGCAACAGTCTAAATGACTTTAATGCTGACGAATTTTGTGCTCACTACAGGGGGTTCTGAGCTTTCCTAAGTGAAAACGTCTATCACAAACAATAGAGAATACTAGCAGCCCTGAAGATCAATCTGCTGGTCAATTGAGAAGCATTGCTTGACGGGTTTTTACCTCTCAATATGCAGTACCACCCTTGCAGCCTGAGAGGTTAGAATTCCGGGCCACATTCCAGTTCTCCCTGTCCTCTACTAATGGAAGTCAGTACTAACTTCAGTATGAGAACCTTAAGGATGTTGTCCAACTATTAATAAATAATATCTACTCCATGGGTGCTCGCTCCAGCCACTCTTATGCCTCTTCTGTTCCCTCTACCTTGCAGGATCTCTATGCCTTGATCCAGCTGTCAGCAGGAGAACTTTCCCTAGGTTCTGAATGCTAACTTCGCAACTTTTTTCACCCAGATTTATCACCTAATCCAACTAGTTAGGTTGCATCATAAGAAGTCTCCCAACAACTGGTGCTCACCCAGGCCTTACACTCTTACATCATCAATTTCTACACGCAGCCGCCTTTTTTGTCCATGATAACTGCGATGCCATTATTGATAACCAACGATTGATCAATGAGGTCCAATATCAAACTGTGGTGTTAGATAGCGGGATCTATGGCTACCTTGAGGACCAGCTGCATCAGAATGTCCAACTTCTTGAGTCAATTTGGAATCAGAGCCTCCTCCAAGTCAAGGATCTAGTACAGGCCCTGAAACAACACTATAGGGAGCTGGCCTCTCATGACTACTTCTCCAGGAGTGAAGGTCCTGAAGGGCCTAGGGGGCCTGAAAGCCCCAAAAAGCATGAGGGACCCAAAGGACCAGAGGGTCCCCGTGGACCTCAAGAGCCCAGGATCCTCAGCACTCACCCATGATGGCCCTGAAGACTCATGGTGGAAGGATATGATAAAATCCTTGGATGCACTATGCGATCAAATTCATAATGTAGCTCAAGGATGCAAACTCTAAGTCGATGGAGTCCCCCTCAACCCTAGGGTCTCCATTGAGGCATTGTCAGATTAAATGGACAACCTTAGTTCCTTAACCAAACTTACTGATACTTTCATTTCTCATCTTGAACAAACTTGTTGAGGGTTTGAAACCCATTTGACTACTCTCAAGAGCCAGCTTCGCCTTCATGGCGCTGACATTCAATCCCTAAAGGAGCAAGTTGCAAATAAGACTTCCGTTTCCTCTATCAACTAAAATTGGGATGATATCCAAGAGTACCTTGGAGGCCTATGGCGATGGCTAAACCAGAAGGTCTCCCACAACTATGCGGAGATTGAGTACTTGGAGCCAGCGCACATCCCTGGTGTTAACATCCTCTTCACTCCTCTTGTAACTAACTTTAAGCCTAGTTTTAAATAAAGGTTTACCCTCAGCCAGGAAAGCTTTGACTCCTTCCTGTATGCATATGAGAGTTCCATGGAGGAGGCCACCAACTGGCAGAAGGTAAAGCATATCCAATCCTGCTTATATAGCACAGCCTGGGAGTTCATGAACCCCCATTTGAAGGAGTGCAACACCTGAGAATAGGTCCATACATCCTCAATCCAAAAGTTTGGAAGCAATCAAACCCTGGACAACCAAAAACAGGAGTTCATGGGTATCAACTGAATAAAAGAGAAAGCCACATGGAGTTTGATAGCCATTTTTTGTTCCCAAGAACAACCCTTAGTCACTAAAAATTGTATCACCCTAGATGATGCTATTACCACTGACAAATCTTTATTGGGATCCTACCCTGAGGCTCAAATTCATATGATTGGGCAGAAGAATGGGTTTAACTGGTTCCAGGAAATCAAGGAGGCATTTAATGAGATCTCATAATCGACTCTACACTTTAAGGCTACATCTACAGGCCCCTCTGATGTCCTAGAGTCCATGTGGTCAAAAACCAGAAAATCCTTGACCTTGATGCACTTACTGTAATGGTTTCAGACACAGTGCCAATACTTGCTGAAAGCAACTTGCCAAGGAGGCGGTAAAAGGGCAATCAGCATGAAGGTTGAGGCGCTCCATTATGACATCCATACCCAGCCTCAAGTATCCTCCATAACCTTGAATGAACCTGGAGCTGTCATACCTGGAAAAGAAGTTTCAGTATCCACTGATAATAAATAAATTGATACTGCTTACACTTCTTCCAATGACTCTCCCATGTTCCTTATGCTACCACCCCAGTTCATAAGTCTGGTTACCCATGTTGCAGTTTGAGTTCATAGAATTCCAGTCCTTGCCATAGTCAACAGTGGCTCCCTATGAACGTCATATTATTCTAAGTTAATGAAGCGCATCAAGATCGTTTTTAGATTTGCCACATTATATGGAGTATGGCACGGCTGTCCCACAATGCGCCTGATCTATAGGGGTTTATTCCTCTCTACCAGTAAAGTTTGGAAAGCTTGCTATAAACACCCCCGCTGTTACGCTAGATATCCCTAGCTATGACCTGCTCATTGGGACACAGTTCCTTTGAGACTATTCATCAGTACTCCATTATGATGGAAGCTTTCTAACCCTACTGGGGCATCAGGTCCCTCTGATCTTTGAAACCTCTCATGATTCTAAGACGGAGGTCAAAGCCCAATCTTGTTTACTGGAGAGTGAAGGCCAAATTGATCGGCTTGAATATCATATTATGGGCTCCCAAGTCTGATTGCCCCCTCCTGCTATTGATGGGCAAGAGGGCATGCCAATCTACTAACCTAGGGTGATTACAATACTTCCAAAGTCCCAAGTCATTGCTGACACCTGGGTCCATATCCACACCCTTGGGATACCTATTGGAAATATGAGGCCTAGACAACCCATTCACTTAAGAGGTGCTAACCTGCCCGTGGATCCTAGATCCAGCTTATGCTGGATATATATCAGTGTTGTTGGCCAACCTTACTGACAATCCCAAAATAGTAGGTTCAACCAATCCCACCGCTTATGTCCACCTCCTACCAGTGAAGGCTGTCAACAATGTTTGTAGTTTTGGGAGCCTAAGGGACTTTGGGATGGAGACGCCCCACCTGTGGCCCTGATCAACACCAGTCTCAGAAAGACCTCTCAGATAATCAACAACATAAGGTTTAAGAGTTGTTGGAGGAGTATTTGGGCCTATTTTTGGCCTCAACCTACAATTTTGGAACAATGAATGGAGTCCTACATCATATGGAAATTGGGGACGCTCCCCCCTTCCAGTCCCAACCTTACCAAAAAGCAAGGTTGAAGAGTCTCAGGTGACAGTGGAACACAAACAACTTATTTGATGCTGGACTCCTGGCACCATCACACAGCCCTTGGGCCTCTCCTCTTCTGCTGGTTCAGAAGAAGGACAGAAGCCACCAGGTGATGATGGGCTACTGGAAACTTAACTCCATCACCAAGAAGGACAGTTATCCTCTGCCCCAAATTGACGATTCCCTCCATCTTCTTTCCAGATCTCAGTACTTTTTTTATAGACCTTGCCAGCAGATATTGGAAAGGTGAGCTCGCCCTTGAAGATTGAGCCAAGTGCACTCTCATATCCAATGAAGGACTATTTGAGCCCACAAGGATGCCCAGGACCTTTGTAATGCCCCGGCCACCTTCCAATGTGCCATGGACGAAATCCTTGGAGACTTGAAGCTTTCATGCATCCTCATCTAACTAGATGACATTACTGTTTTCTCACGACCTTTAATGTACATATAGAACATCTCAGAGAAGTCTCAATTGGCTCTGAAAGGCTTCTATAAAGCTTAAACCTTCAAAGAGAGCCTTCTTTTTAGTCAGAACTGGAGTTTCTTGGACACAAAGTTTTCAAGGATGGCATCCAACCTGTACCAGACAAAGTTGACGCCATAGAGAGAGTGTCACGCCCCCAAAGCTTAAGAGAGACCCAGGTATTCCTAGGCTGGTGGGCTATTATTGTCAGTTTATTCCCCAGTTTGCCAACCTAGCTGAGCCACTATTCTATCTTCTGCAGAAGAATGTGCCGTTTGAATGGTGGCATGAACAAGAACAGGCTTTTAATGCCTTAAGAACTGCTCTATGTACTAAAACCATTATAGTCACCTGCATTTTGACCAACCCTTCTTGTTGTTTACAGATGCAAGTGATGTTGCCATCGGGGCTATCCTAGCCCAACATGATGAAAATCAAGTCAACCATCACATGGCCTATTTTATTAAGACACTGAGTAAAGCTGAATGGAACTACAGCGTTACCAGGAGAAAGTGCCTGGATGTCTTGCTATCCATCAAACATTTTTGTCCTTATATCTATGGTACTCACTTTACCATTGTTACAGACCACACCTCGCTCTGGTGGCTCCAGAAAATGAAGGACCCAGATGGCCGATTAGCCAGGTGGGCCTTACAACTGCAGAGCTATTATTTCACCATTGTCCATCATGCAGGCGCAATTTCCAAAACGCCAACAGCCTCTCCAGGATGCTAGTGCTAACAGCTTTAACCCCCAAGGAGGACCAGCTATATGATCTAATAGGTCAACCTGATCAGTGGGGGTTGGAAACTCCTGAGGTTCAAGCTGAACTCCGAAGGCTGACTCAAGGCACTCATGAAAAAGATGGGCTGCTCTACAAGAAGGTCGATAAGAAGTGGCTCCCTTATGTCCACCCCTCTTCCTGAACTGATGTTATTCTAGAGGGACATTCTACTGTGAACATGGGGCAGTTAAGAAGACTCAAGAATGCCTGAAGTCATGATGTTACTGTGACCAAATGGTGGAAACCATCCAAGAGGTCTTAAAACATGTATGACTTTCTGATCCCAAGATCAAGCCAATCCCAATTTCAACACTCAATCATTTCCCTGACAGGGCCCTTCAATGTAATTAGAATCTTTGTGGTGGGCCCTCTTCCCACGGGGTTGCATGGCCATAAGTATATTACCTAGCCGTGGACCATTTAACAAAATGGGATTGTGCGATTTTGATACCAGGTGCCACTGCCAGAGCCACATCTCTCTTTCTTGTTCAATCCATTTTCACCCAGCATGGGTGCCCCCAAACTTTACTTTAGAATAATAAGTAAAATTTCACTTCACAGGTTTTAAAAGAACTTACCTCACTATCTAGGCACTACTTAAAGTTTTGCTGCCTTTTAACACCCATCAACCAATGGGGCGGTAAAGCGTTCTAACAGAACTCTTATCTCCATTTTATGAAAGATGGCCACCTCAGATCCTGCTCGCTGGAACCACTACCTACCCAGAGCTTTGCTTGCCTACAAGATAAGCTACCACTGAGTCATCAAGATATCCCCATTTGAAGCCCTATATGGGCGTTCACCTTGGCTACCAAGTATCTTCCAGCCATTGCTTGAGACCTCCACACCTGAGGACTCTGAATTAACTATGAGGGCCTTAGCTGATGAAATTGTCTGGCTTCAAGCCCTAGCCACACAAGGCATTGTCAATACTACAGAAAGAGAGAAATCCCAATTTAATCTTGGATGACTCTCCTTACTAGCTTTTCAATTAGCTTAACTTGTTCTCTTCTATCACCTTTGACCTGGAGGCTGACAAAACAAGCTAGATGATCTTTGGTATGGACTCTATAATGTCATAATAAGGTGAAGTCAGAGTACTCCATTGCTGATTTCAACCAGGGAACCGTGGTTAATAGGGTTCATGGTCAGTTTCTTAGGCCTTATACCCCCCTCCAACAGGATCTTGAAGGGGGCGTTGTCAGGATTCAAAATGAAAAACAAATCCAATCTTTCCCACTTCTGAATTGAGCTGCAGTGAATCAACTCTCAAGCCTATTCAAACAGAGATGACTTCAGGAGTCTCATCACCACTTAATGAGTCATGTGGGGCAGAGTTTCCACCAATATGGTTATGGGGGTGGTGAAATAAAATGAGGGTGCCAAACAAGCAGTCAATTTGGAAGTTCATGAAAGATTCTGAGTGGATGGGTCACATAGATCCTTAAGGCACCATTTCCCTATGCACCCTATAAATACATACAAATTTTAATCTGATAATTAATTTAGTATTCTATCCTCTCTTTCAATTCCTTTTCAACTCCTTTTGCAAATTTTCAGCTTTGAGCCCAACTTTGGACCTCAGCAACAGTCTAAAGAACTATAATGCCAACACCTAGTGTAACTTTCAAACATTCTAATTTACTAAAAGGAAAACCATGATAATATTGCTCAATTATGTCATTGTCATATAAAATTGTGTATTATATCATCAGATCGTTATCAAATGCATCTGAGTATTGCTCATGGAAATCTACCATCTGGGCACTTGCTAGTGTTTCTGAGTGCTGGGAGGGAGCAGTATGCTAGTGTCTCCATGATCAATTTAAATTTAAATGTGGAACTAACTCTTGTGCTTCCTTCTTGGCAGCCTTTTATTGCCTTTTGATGTGCTTTCCATTACATAGAGGGTATAAGAGCCACAACTATATATTCACTAGTCTCACTCCATGTGAATTGTTGTTTAGCATTAGTAGATGTACCATAACCAGATTTTTGGTTATCTTGAGGATTTCCTCCTAAGTGTTCTATACCTCTTTAAAAAGCATGATCATTGTGGCCCAGCGCTCTGCACTCAGTAAATATGGGATGCCATTTCCATTAGTAAAGTAAATGGATCAGATGGGATATTAGCAGGGAGGATATTGTTGGCATCCTGTGCCAGATACCAGAGTAATAAACCTAATAGGAAGAATATCAATCAAACAAACCTTTGAGAGAGCTAATGTTTAGGCCAAATAAGATATAAATAAAACCCATTGGAATACTATGTAGATATATTGATAATTAGTAAAGCTCAATTTGATACAAGGAAATATCCCCCAATCCAACTTGAACCCATAGTTTCCCAGTTTGGAATCCTGATTAGCTGAAGTAATGAATCATTGGAACATAAGGTGACTTCACCATTGAATGGCTTACAAGGCTGCAAATTAAGGTGCACCCCAAAAGGGTACAGTTCCAGAATAGTCTATAGATTGATTCAGATGATACCAAGTCTTATCCAAATGTGTCATTTGAAGTACATTTTCTGCCTATAAAAAATATACTATAAAGGCATTCATGAATCTGGTTATGCTACCCAGTGAAGAGCCTCCCTTTCAGATATCCTCTCCTCAGTAATATTGTTCCCTTAACTTATGGGGATTATTATGTTTCTAGTTTATATAAAAACTCCAAAATTAACTTTAATAAGGTAACAATTTATTCTATTTCTGCTTTGGTGACTTTGCTTTAATAAATCCATTCATCTCTTACCATAGGAAGGATATTCTGGTTTTTGGGACCTAAGTGAGACTTGGCCACCCTAGAAAATGAAGATAAAATAATTATAAAAGTATTACACTCAATTTAAGTATTGACTGTTAGGTTTCTTAGGAATAGCACCATTGAGCTTTTCAAAACAATAGCCCTAAAACCCATGGTATTTTAGACAAATTATTATAAATTTCTGGGTGGGGTTCAATAACAGTTATAGCTTTGCCACTACTAAGTTTTGGCATTTGATAAAATCTTTGTTTTTCAACCTGTTAAATAATCTGATAATTTTCTAAGCCCTCTTTTGAGTTGTTTTCTACAAAATTGCATGAAAGAATACTGAGAAGGTCATTGTAACTTAAAAAGATTGTACTTTCTTTGTTCCAGAAGATGAATTCCACATGCACTGTTTGTGACACTTAAATAACTTAACTTCACTTGTAACATTTTCAGCTTCATCAGC
>JAKSZP010001739.1:0-81110 GCA_022478985.1 Massospora cicadina
TTATTTCACTAACTTTATTTAAAAAATTCACCTTAAATTAGAGTATAAATTTATAATTAAAGGCTAACCTTGAGATATTAGATTAATGTAAGGCAATATAATCTTTTTCCTATTTAGGTTACACTTTTAAATGTCTAACCAAGGAACTACAAATTCAAAATTTACAAAGCTAATGTCAACTAAGATTAAATGGGATACATCTTTTATATAAAATTTTAATAAGCTAAATTATATGCAAAATTAGGCCTATATAGTACTTTAAGCATGTAAAGTGTTCAGTTAAAAACTTGACTACCAATCTGCCATTAAAATATGGGACTAGGGTAGCTTATTGTATTATTCCATCAAGTGGATATCAACCTATTGGATTAAAGTCGCCTGTTCCTATTTAAATAGGTTGACCTAAATATATAACATTAAAATAAAATATAAATTTGCCTTCCATTAAACCAATATATACTAAATCATTTTTCAATATAGATTAGGGTGAGGGTGTTAAGGATGTAACATAGAAGATACCCAGCCTAAAGTATTTAGTGCTAATAAGGCTGTTGGTGTAGTGCTATGAAGCTCAGGATACTAATCATAGGTTCTATAAGGACAGCTAACTGCATTTAAAAACAAAAATAGTAATGAAAAATTTGGCCTTGATAAATAGATAATTTTTCTAAGTGAGCTTTGACATATTCTATACTTAGCTATAATAAGCATATCAACCCAAGGATAGTAATACCTTACACAGCCATTTTTTCTAGTAATATGCCTTGATTTTGTAGCCCCAGTGCAGCAGGGAACAGTGCCCAAAATTTTTTCCCACAATGTTGCCTGCTCTGAGTGTACTTAGGGTCACAGTAAGAAATAAATACCAGGGGATATAATAGAATTAGGGCGTCAAATGTAAATATGTTGAGCTGAATTAATAATTTATCACATTGCAACATTTAAATTTAATAACTTCTAACATAGCTTTCAGGTAAGAATTGTAGGACTTTGTCACCTCAGCATCTTTTCTACTCAACAGGAGTATTAGACCAAGAACTACAACCATGTACAAGAAACAAGCATAAAAAATGTCCCACAAGTGATAGGTGAATGCCACAATCAGCTAGGCCATAAATCACCATTCTTTTTAAAATATTTAATTTTACCATACTAAAAATAATAAATAGTCAGTTGATTTAACATAGACATTATAAGGTCAGGACTCAATAAATTATTTATACTGTTAAATAGATTACTAATTGTTCTAACAATATTAACTATCAAATCAACACAATTGGGATAATTAGAAGTAGTATTTATCACCAAATCGTTGCAATTACAACGCAACCTTTGGTAGATAGGTTACTGAGTTACCAGGACGTATTAGAATGCCACAATAAACTAAAACAATTTGCTTAACTCTTATAAGGCTAATATATTTAGTAATGGTTTGTGCACCAAGGCTCATACAGTCAGAAATTCTCTCACCTCCACCCACCTGTAAACCAAGCATAGAGTAAACTTAGCCCCCTTTAGAAAAGTTTTTGTTTTATCTATACAATTCATATTATGTCTGTGTGAAGTGGGTGTGTAACAGAGTAACATAATCTCCAGAGATTATGGTAAGTAAATACAGGGAGATAAGGACCAAAAATATCATGATAAACAATTATAATAGAATATGGCATCTAAGTAATTTCTTTATAGTTTCCAATATATAACTTTAGGTTAAATAAGGTAGAAAATGGTCCAAAAGAGAATAGGAACTAGTTTAAAATTATACCATTTTGGGGAAATATAGGTTTATCATAGCATGGTGATTCATGGGATTTGAGAGATTGGTAAAGATGTTATTTTGATCTTTAATTTTAAGACAAGAAGGACCCACCTAAGGCAAGAAAAACTTTATATCACAACAGAAACTCACTCACAGCAACAGCATAGAAAATCCAAGAAAAAGAAGTAAAAGTTTTGATTCACAAAAAGTAGATTTAATAGATTAAGTATATTTGAATTCAGTAAAACACTATTAAAATCTTAATTCAGTGTAATCCTAGGAAGCACCCCCTGAACCTCAACCAGGAGGAGTATCCCTTCAAAGCCAAGTAGGGGGAAAAAGGATTCTCACCCTTTCACCAACCAGGGTGATCTAGCTCATGTTGTAGATGAGAGGTGGGTGACAGCTTAACCCCAGAAGGTTTTCCCTTTACCACCTCTTCCAACACCAAGGAGTTTATGGAAAAGATCCAGAGGTGTGTCAGGAGGTGGTGGTCAGAAGCCTTTGACAACAAAAAGTTTGCGGCTCCTCACCTTTCCAGAAAACTTTATCCCTTAGTTTGTGGTTTGATAATGGGCATATTTCAATATAAAATGAAACTAAATTTTAATTTTTATTTGAGGTGGGCTGACCTGAGGATGATACCGCACCAATGAGGGGAAGTGAAGAAAAATGGGAAAGGAGGATAAAATCTGGAAAATCTCTATGCACGGTGTATGATAGGCCAGGAACTCCATGGACCGCCTTTGCTATTCACTATCTCAGTTCGGGGCATTGGTGCGCAACGCCAACACAGTCATAGTCATCCCCTACCCAAAGCTCCTTTACCAGAATTAAACTTGGGGAGGCAGCGGTAGAGGTTCCTATTCTACCACTGGGGTATCCTCCCCTTATAAAATAAAATTAAATCATCCAAAAAACTTAGACTCAAAATTATTTTTCCAACGTTACACCTTGCCACCAGTGATGGTGAGCCCGCCCCAACAAGTTTGGCCATGTTAATATGATATAATTTGAGATGGTATTGCCTTTACCTTCCCTGGCAATGGGCACATTCAACCAGCTGTTGGACAAATTGTCACCACTCACTGGAAGAAATTGTGCTTCCAAAAAGTTTTTGTAAATTTTTAACACTGATACAGCCAATCAGGTCAGAACTTCTCAACATCAAAAACAATCTAACATGTCAATCTTCCAAAATTGGCTGTGAAAGAATTCTTGGAAATTTATGCAGACCTATCATATTCCCCAACCTTATGGATATTTAGACAGCAGACCCCAACAGGTTCTGCTGTTGGTCAATTATTTAACTTTGTTTTTAAATTTTAAAAGTCCAAAAATCATATACAATTCCAGTTACCTTAGTTTCAAGTAAGCTGCAATACTCCTTAAGCTGCATACTCCCCATTATATGAAATAACTAGGCTATAATGGCGATTGTAATCACGCTGTTGCCTTCCTTGCTTGAGTAAGGATATTAGTATGGGGCCCACTTGGGCTTATCCTCTATTTTAGATGCTTTGTGGCAGTGTAATCTTACCAGTCTTTTTGAAGTCTCCCCTCCCAAATTACTAGGTGTTGAATGGTTGGCTGGATCTATATTGTCAGGTAATTTGATAAGTGAAATAATAATTTAGCTGATGCTACTTTACTATGTATCATATCAAAATTATCAGTGATTATGGATCAAAAATATCCAAAGTATATCCAAACTTGGGATCTGTGGCCTAACAATTCTACTTAATAATATTTGACTATGGTGACATGGGCCTGGTGGCTTTGTTGTAGGTCAGACTTAATAATAATAGTTGACTTGATGACCTGGGATTGTGGGCTTTGTTGGTCTATGTCAAAATTAGCTTTTAATTTTATTTAACCAAGGCAAGCCGACCAGGGAATAGGCATTACCAAAAGAAAGAAATGACACGAAACCTGAACAGGGTCAACTCTGTCAAAGAAAGTTTTTCCACCTCTGGATTGGGACTCAAATTTTTCTGGTTACGTCATGGGTAAGGTTTTCTGTTATTAGACCTACTAACCGCCAATAGCTTCCTTTGGCTGGCACCCCAATCAATGTGTGAAGGGCAGGAATCGAACCCACAACCTTCAGGTTGGTAGCTGTACACCCTTACCAACTTGCCTTCCACCCCCAAAATTAGCTTTTAATGTTAATTGAGTTTTTAATCAAATTAATTACTAATTAGTGGTATGAAAAGCCTTGGTATGTTCTATCAATTTCTTGAGAGGAGTATTGGTTCATCTATTTTTATATGTGTCAGAAATACTGTCTTGAGATATTTAAGAGTTTGACACCAACCCTGAGGCCATGTGAGATGCCCCTGAGTCAAAAGGATTGTAGACCCTCAGACAAACTTATTACATGTTCCTCTGGCTAAGTGCCATTGAAAAATGAGGCGTCATGGGTAAGATGTGGATAACATAAAACCCTATAAATTATCTCCAAATTTATACTAATAAAACAAAATCATTAAATCACTAAAAGTTAATTGTTTAGTATACCAGCTTTTTGTATTTGATACTTTTTCATTGTATTATGTTGAGAAATTACTTGGGATCAAAAAGATCTGGGAAACTAGCCATTGTTCAAGTAAGCAACAGAAGAACACAGCTTCAAAGCGTCATTTCCAAGGAGTTTATTTCTTATATTGTCACCATCTGGTCTATTGTCTCAATAAAATAGGCATTAAAACTCCAAATTATTTTTTAAGAACAACCCCAATTAAAGAAGGCCTAAAATTCAACACTAGATTATGAGGTAGTTCTTCAAATTCCTCCCCCCTGGTGTCAAGCATGATCCTACCACGCATATTTCACCTTAGAAACTGCCTCTCTTGAATTCTCTGCAGTGACTGAAACTACTATTTGCCTACTAGTGAGGGTGCTAATAACTTTATTATGTTTTTGTCAACCCTTAACTATACCTTTCCAATAAACACAAAGCTTTGTGGCAGCTATATAATTGGTATTCTTAATTATATGTTAGGTATCTACTTATCCATAAAGGAAGGTGATACTTAGTTATTAGCAGTTGCCATGATAATTGGGGTCGCAATGGGTTGGTCAATCAGAGCCCATAATTTGGATTTTAGCTCTAAACTTTATCAAATTATTTTGATCTAAATTTACCAAGTTTTAGAAAATATCAAGGTTTTTGTATATCAAGATTAAATAACATAGTAGGGTCATTATGGGGTTTCTGCTTTTACTTAAGTACTTTTTTATAGATCTTTCCCAATCTTTGTTTAGCAGTCCATTATAATACTCACTTTTTACTATAAATCATAAGATTATTAGACTTGAGAAAAGTTCCTTAGGCTTTTTTGTGCTACTTTGAATTTTTTTGCATCTAAAATTCTAGTAAAATAACTTTGTTGGACAATTACAAGTCCAATAACGTGAGAAGAGCGTTTTGGAGGTATATAACAATACTATTGGCCAAAAAACCCTGGATTATTCTTGGTGAAACCCCCCAAATTTAGGTGATACTTTAATAAAAACTTCTTGGCATATTACTCAAGCTTGGGTAGTCAGGCTGCACTGACCCTGCGGCGGAATCAGACAAGTCATTCAGAGGTCCCACCATCTGATTGGCTAACATATTTAAATATTTACACCACAGGTTTGTCTTGCCTACAGTCCTCCATCGACTTTTTCATTGAAGCGAGGTGAGTTTTGAAAGCTCTGATAGGTCAAACTCCCATATTTTCTAATAAGGCTCAAAGCTAATAATGAACATATGTCTATATCACTTTTGGCCTTGAGTTTTTAAATATCAAGCAGCGAGTTTGTTATAGGGTTCTTCTTTTATCCTATCACTGCAACTAATAAAATTACTATCAAAAAACTCATCTTTTTATAGAATTTAAATTTTTAGTTTAGTTTAATAAAAAAGTTTTAAAGCCCCCTGAAATACTTATAACATCAGAAGAGGTAATTACTTCTTCTGCAGAAATATTGTTGGAGTTTAAGTAAAATATGCACCAGCGAGCTCAATCACCGCCTAAATTCCAACAAGTGGTGCTCACTACAGGGGGCCATGTACAGCACAAAACAAACTAGAAAAATGGAGGTTGTTGAGTAAATCAACCATCACAATTTATTTTCTAAAAAAACCCCGTCTAGCTACTCTGGAACTCCAGATAGCCAGTGCTTTGTTTCGTCTTAAAAGTCTTGAGCATAACTCTTTGCAAGGCCCTTATGGGCCTCCCATAGTATACACAAACCCCCTTTAAAGGACAGGTCTACCCCAAGTGAGGGAAGTATTGCCTCTTTCCTATTTATGTATGAAGTTGCTATGGAAGGAGAAACTGGCAATCTTAAAATTAAGTGCATCATATTTGCTTGAGTAGTGCAGCTCAACATATAGTGGTTTTGCACATGGACACCCTCAGCACCTTGGCGGAGGTTAAGCAAGCACTCATTGAGGAATTTGGCTCCCTAAAAAGTTTGAAAAGGCAAAAACAGGCTTTATGTGCTCTATCCTGAAAAAAGGAGAATTGATCGCCTCTTTTGTTGAGCATTTTTACAGCAAAGCTCAACCTCTTCTGCTTTTCAAAAAAGCTACCACTTGATGATGCCATTGCAGCTATTTTGGCTGGATTGATTTCCCATCCCTCTAATAAGATGCATATCTCCTCAGATAAACGCTCTATCCGAAATGTACGAGATATCAAAGAGGCCTTGTTAGTGGTGGCTGATATCTATACATCGACACTATGCAAGAATCTCTGAGGCAAACATATAATCTGACCACTCTAGCCTCATGCTTGGATGTCTCCACTGTGAAACCTGCTCCTGTGGAATTGCCACCACAAAATGCTTCCCCATCACATGAAGATGGGTAGAGGATAATACTGTGACGGGTGGTGCTCCCCTACATCTTCACCTCCAAAAAGACAGTTGGTAAAGGCAGTCATTCCCTTGCATTGCCCCTTTTCTTCTCCAGAGCAGCTTCTCCCTGTGGTCCCATTGTACCATTCTTTTTTTTAGTACTAGATGGTCCCAACCAAGGGGGGGATTCATCGATGTCCCATTGTACCATTCTTACACGACGCTACCTCTCTCCCCCTCACCCGTTCCTCATGTCATCTCTCATCCAAAACCATTAGACATGGGGCATCCCAAACCCCCTACAACAAATTATAAAATCTAAAAAGGTAGATGAGCGCACCCAGGGTCTCTCCTGCAACAAAGGGAGCCCTGAACTTAACTCACAACCGATGGACTCCCTGATGTGCATTGATAACCCTTCAGATGATGAGTCTAAAGGGGGTTGTGAAGATGTCAGTCACTATGTTTTAGGAGCACCAGGTGAAGTGGATGTACTTGACTAGCTGAACCAGGAGAGAGTGGATCTGACTAAGATCCCCTGTCAAACTTATCTACATCAAGTGTTGAAGGGCTTTAAGATTATTGACACTGCCAGTGATGCTGACCAGCTCATTGACACACTGATACAATCCACCCAGCGTGTTCATACCCTGCAGACTATCCAAGAAAGATACCCTAACACTGCCAAAAGACTTGCATCTACTCTCCATATAAAAGAGGTCCTTGCTCTTTCCCCCAACTTGGGTGGAACCTTAATCAAAGTGGAAGTCATCATTAATAGAGTATGGGTTAGGTCTATCATCAATACTGGGTCCCCAGTGAACGTTGTTTCAACAAAACTCATTAAAAAATCAAGCTAGCCCCTGACCTCGACTATACCCAAGAGTTTGGAACTGCTAGGCCAAACAACACTCACACCATTGGTGCCTATTCATATCTGCCTATTTGGTTCTGGGAAGCTCATGTCAGCCCAGTGGTGGCCTTGGAAAACAATGCCTATGATCTACTCATTGTTACTCATTTTATGCTCATATATGATAGGATTATCAAAACAGGGTTAATTCTCCAAGCTTAAATTCGATGTTCCTCTGTTTCTAAATAATGATGAGCTTAATAAAAAAGAATACGCTAGCACTGTTGAGTATCCCTCATCTGCCTTACCTCTACATTACACACCGGTGGGGCAAAATACAAAGAAGTCGCCAAAATCATTGGACGCTCTAGAGTAATTCCTTTTTTATGCTTCTGAAGAGTTAGCCATAAAGGCTGGTTAACAAAGGGTAGTTGATACGAAGATAACCCTACAAATCCCACACAACTGTCTATTATATAACCAGCTTTGATGGGATTAGTTCTTTAGAGCACAGATTATTGCCAGGCGTATTAACCCAGCCTATCAGCGACCCATCAATATCCTTCTGGAGATCTCACCAAGAATTATTTGGTCGTGAAAAAGCATCAGTAGATCGGCAGAGGCCTGATGATACCCATTGAGGACATCAAGAAAGTTAATGTACTGGGTCTATGGCAGATATAGGCTTACCCAATGACCCATCATTATGTACTTTTCCTGCTGTACATATCTCCGAGGAGCTAACCCCAGAAGAGCCCAACAAGGTCTATACCCTACTTGAGGCCCATAACGACATCTTCTCTACCTCTGAAACCGACTATGGGCACATGAATGCTGGACTCACACCATTGACGTTGGGATACTCGTCCCATCTGATCCAAGCCCTACCACATTTAAAAGTTGAGGAGCTACAGATGTGGATGGAGCTCAAACAGTTGCTGGACGCTGGGTTGCTGGTACCATCACAAAGTCCTTGCTCGTCCCCTCTTCTATTTATAAAGAAGAAAAATGGAGGTAATTGGGTAGTTATGGACTACTTTAAACTAAGCACCCTCACCAAAAAGGACAGCTAACCTATACCCTGTACTGACGATGCTATGCCTAACTCTCTGGGTCCACGTTCTTTTATGCTATTGACTTGACTAGTGAATTTTTGCAGATGAACCTCTCTCCACAGGACAGGAGAAGTGTGCGCTTAATGTACAAGTGCCTATTTTAACACACTTGGTTATACCAGGGGTTATGCAACGCGCCTGCCACTTTTCAACGGGCAATAAATCATATTCTCCAGGATCTTAAGCTGAGCTGTGTGAATTTTCTATCTTGACATCACAATTTTCTCCAAGACCTTCAATGAGCACCTCACGCACCAAAAAGAAGTGTTCCAACGCCTGCGGTCTTCTAAAATTAAGATGGAGCCATCAATATGTACTTTCTTCCAGAAAAAAACTGTATTTCCCTAGGCACGCTGTTTCACAAGATGGGATCCAACCCCTACAAGTTAAGGTTGAGGCTATATCTAAGATGCCAGCACCTAAAGCCCCTCGTGACATTCAGGTTTTCTTAGGCATGATGGTGTATTACCATCAATTCAACCCAAATTCGCCATATCAGTGAGCCCATCGTACACAGTGCATTCAAAAAGTTCTGGGACTAACGTTTTAAAGACACAACTTTACAAATAAATAAACTTTCTTTTATCATAATTTAACATACAACCTTTCCCTCTCTATACATATTTATATTGCTAAAACAATTGTTAAAAGGTATGCACATAGTTCCTATTTTGTATAACCATGTTTAAACCAGCTGTCACATTCTTCTGAATTGTCTCTACTTTATCAAAAGGATGAACCTTCAGTGCCACCTCCAGATTATAATTATCCACCCTATTCACCAGATTTGGCTCTGTCTGACTTCTTTCTTTTCTCTAATCTGAAGGTGGCACTGAAGGTTCATCCTTTTGATAAAGTAGAGACAATTCAGAAGAATGTGACAGCTGGTTTAAACATGGTTATACAAAATAGGAACTATGTGCATACCTTTTAACAATTTTTTAGCAATATAAATATGTATAGAGAGGGAAAGGTTGTATGTTAAATTATGATAAATGAAAGTTTATTTATTTGTAAAGTTTTGCCTTTAAAACGTTAGTCCCAGAACTTTTTGAATGCACTATGTATGTCTCTTGGGTAAGAAAACTCCATTCCATTGGTGTGCTGAACAAAAAGCCGCTTTTGAGACCTTGACGTAGTTATTACAACAACAGCCGATCCTCTGTCATCCCAACTATGGCAAGCCCTTCATATTGTTTACCAATGCCTCTTACTAAGCTGTTGGAGCTATCTTGGCTCAGTTGGATGAGCATGAGGTCGATCATCATGTGTCTTGCTTTAGATAAATGCTTACAAAAGCTGAGCGCAACTACAGCGTCACTGAGAAGGAGATCCTGGCTGTCTTGCTCGCTGTCAAATACTACCGCCTCTTCTTATATGGGACGTCATTCAAAGTGGTTACTGACCACGCCTCTTTAAAGTGGTTGCAAAATATGAAAGATTTTACGGGGAGGTTGTCCTTCTGGGCTCTTAAGCTCCAGCACTACAACATGATCATTAAGCATCGTGGTAGGAACTCGTCATATGAATGTAGATGGATTGACGCAACTGCCTGTTCTTCACTTAGACAATAGTGAAACTGGAAGGTTACATCACCTCCTCATGACTCCTGATGCGTGGGATGATGTAGATGAACCAGTACAGAAGATGCTAAATAAGAACTCCTGTAACACCAAGGTGGAAATTGAGAAGTTATACAAGAAAGTAGGAGTAAATTGGTTGCCCTATCTCTGGCTATAAGAGTGAGTACATGTGATCCTGGAGTCTTACACTATTATGGGCCATGGCGGAGTCTGAAAAACCTATTAGTGTGTTAAAGAACGGTATTTATGGGAGGGCATCATGGATACCATAGCTTAAGTCCTGGATGCCTGTCTGACCTGTAAAAAACATTCAGCTTCAAGAAACGTTATCTGTACCAAACTACGACGCCCCAACAACCCTTCCACACCATAAGTTTGGATGTAGTAGGTCCTCTTCCTCAAACAAATGGGGAAATCGTTACAACTTGGTTGGAATTGACCATTTTACTAAAAGGGTTGAAGCTATTGCTCTCCCCGCTCATACTGCAAAGCCACTAATACCTTCTTACATCAAAATATCTTCACGTGGCATGGATGCACCTAGGTCCTCCTTTGTGACAATGGGAATAGCTTTAACTTCCGATATAAAAATCTCCTCACCACCTCCATGGGAACACAACAACTCTTTTTGGTTTCCTACAACCCTACAAATGGGGCCATAGAAAGAGTTAACAGCACTCTGGTCTCTATACTCCGAAAAATGGCCAATTTAGACCCACTCCACTGGGATCTCTACATACCCAGCGCGCTCTCAGACTATCAAATTAGTTACCATCACATCCTCAAAATGTCCCCTTTCCATGTGTTGTATAGGCGAGAACCAATGGTGCCAGCTTTATTAACCCAAAAATATTTTTCTCTGACAGGACTGATCCTGAACAAGCCATGAAAAAGTTGGCACAGCACATCATCCAACAACAACCAGAGGCTATGACTAACTTGACTAAGACTGTCACTAAAGAAGGTCAAGCTGCTATTGAGATCTATGACTCTTTTCCTTCCTTCCAAATATCTGACTTGGTACTGTATTACCACAATAAGATTACCCCTAGGAGTGAAAAGCTTAATTCTATCTGGAAGGGACCTTTTTTATCACTTATAAGCGAGGGGATGAATACTCTATCAAATCCCTTGCTTCTGGAGTTACCATCAACCAGGTTCATGGCCAGTTCTTACGCCTTTAATCACCCCTACCACTCTTGAAGGGGATAGTATTGGACACTTTACAAGTCCAATATTGTGAGAAGTGTGTTTTGGAGGTAAATAACAATACTATTAGCCAAAAGGCCCTGGCCAATTTTCAGTGAAACCCCTCAAATTGGGGTAATACTTTAATAAATACTTCTTGGCAAAATAGCTTAAGTTTGGGTAGTCGAGTTGCACTGACCCTGTGGTGGAACCAGACAAGTCATTCAGAGGTCTAACCATCTGATTGTCTAACATATAATAAAGCTTTACCCCCATGGGTTTATCTTGCCTATAATTAACCCTCCATCAGCTGTTCCATCGAAGTAAGGTGAGTCTCAAAAGCTCCAATAGGTCAAGCCCCCATATTTCCTAATTAGGCTCAAAGATAATAATGAATATACGCTTATCTCACTTTGGGTCTCAAGTTATTTTAAATACTAAGCAGCAAGATTGTAATAGGTTCTTCTTTTACTCTATCGCCACAATTAATAAGATTACTATCAAAAAACACCTCTTTTTATAGTATCTAACTTTTCTAGTTTAGTTTTTAAAAAGCTTTAAAACCCCCCAAAATATTTATTCCATCAATATAGAGAATTATCTTTCCTGCAGAAATATTGTTGGGATTCAAGTAAAATATGCACTGGCGAGCTCAATCACTGCCTGAATTACAACAAATTTGTATATAACCCTTTATTCTTAGGTCAAATTTAACTCTATCAGATGAGATTCAAACAAGACATAGTTCTTAAGAGATTTGAAAGCTTATTGACACCCAGGGATGTGGAGTAAATAGGGGTCAGAGCTTCAGGGAACATCTCATGGAATTTCTTGACCAATTCTGGGATAATGAGGAAGTTTTGGTCCATTAAACAACTTTTTCAGTTTTACCATACCTTTCTAAGACATCAAGTAGTGAAGTGGCTCAAAGATTGGCGGGAAACCAGAATAACATCAATTTCATATTCAAGTTCACCATATACCAGTTTAGGATTAAGAAATTAAGTAATAGTCCAGCATAAAGGGTCAAAAAGAGTTTAATTAAAGTGCTGAGATCTCGATGGGTGATGGAAAATATTTATGTTACCTTCAGGTCCCACCTTTTGTGATCTCCTAAATAATCCAATGCTCTATGATCCAGCTTCTATAATTATTGTTTCAGATTGAGGTTCTTAAAATTGATAAATCTAATCTCTATGTTGATAATTTAGTCAATGACGTTTATATCTTGCTTATCTCTGTAGATCCTCAAAGCGTCCAAAAGTTTTACTTTATCATGTGATGTATCTCAGTTTATTCAAATTTCCTTTGACGCTTCTATTTAATTATATGAAAGGTGCGTAAGTTAAAGATTGAGTTGCACCCATAGTTGATGAATAAAGGTGAGATCAAGTTGAGTAGTCCTTCTTATTACTACAAAAGAATTGAGACATAGGTAGTTGCAACGCCTGATTATTCTGTTAAGCATTTGTGTAGCTTCTCAAGAACTACACAAAACTTTGGTTTACCCTAACAGTCTTTTCATTGGACTAGAGATGAAATGCAGTAACTAACAAGGGCGGATTTATAGCTTGTATAACAATGAATCTTACCATTATGCTGTAAACTGATAATCTCTATTACTAACCTTAGAAAGTCCACGTAAGCAGACAAATTTGGTCTACTAACATATAGTCCATTTTGCAAATTATTCTTTTTGGATCAGGGGATAATGTGGATCATTTTTGTAAAGCTATATACCCATTCTTTTATGTGATAAAGCCTTGAGAGATTTGAAGGTCTACAAAAAAACTACTGATACTGATTTCAAGGGTTTTAGTGACCAGTAAATGTACAAAATGGCATGTTACCTTCCCAGAGCTAGTCTTTACGTGGTTACATATAAGGCAGATCTTGGTATAAGTATACATCTGTTATAATGCCTTCCAACTAAGGGGCACATTCCTTTGATGGTTAGCACTTCCCAACCAACACAATTCCTAAAATCTTCCTCCTCAAAGGAGCTATTGAGATTTCTAACTAAGAAATGACATCTTAACAGAATTGAGCTCTTAAATTACAACCTGGGACTTTGAGGTCAGGTAATAAAAAACAAACATATAAACCAAATGTGTTGTGTCTAGCCCAGTGCTTAAAGCCTTAGAAGCAAAGAACCTGATTCAAACAATGTTAGTTAAATAAAAAAATATAAATGGTAAGTTGAAAGCGTGTAATAAGGTGAATCTAAAATGTGGATATACACAGCTTTATCTTTTTCATCACTAATCTTTTGCAAAAAACTTTACTTTATCTATAGAATATAAATTTTGTTTAGCTTAAAAACGCTCAAGGGATAATTATAATATTTAGCCAAGCGATTGCCCTGCTTCATAAATTTATGATGAGCTAGAATTTTCTACCCAGTAACAGCATTATTACTACAATAATAAAAAGTTTTAACTTTAAACAAAATGCACGCCTTAATAGATAGATATCAACTTTATCGCTGCTTTGCTCTAGGATTAGATATCCCTACCAGTTTCTTTTGTGCCATATTATAGTATAATGGTGCGTTACATTAGAGAAATATAGTAATTTAACTTTTTGTATGGTGGATCCTAGGGAGGAATGGGTAGTTTTCAAGGCTCCATCTTAGTATGGCACTATGCGAATTTATCAATTGTTATTAATTTACTTGTTTATTATTGTGTGAGTTTATACATATACAAAAAGTTGTTTGAAGCATAAAAATTGTAAGTTGTACCAAAATCAAAGGGAAGTAAATTGTGCTACCATCACAAGAAAATTTTTCAAATTTTTAAGATGTGCACAAAGCTGCTTCCAGGGGTTCTTGGCACAGGTAGAAGAGGGGAAGCATCAGATTCATAGCAACTTGGTCAAACTTTTGACACATTTTCTGATGCGGAAGCCAATTGGGTGCATGGGCAAAAGAAAGATCAACCAATTTACCTGATCTATTGTATTAATTATTAAACTTGGTTAATAATGTTGTCCAGATATGTTTTAATATGCAGCTTGGTCTACTATACTTTTCTTAACTCAAGGATCTACTTTGGTGAAATAGTATGCACATTTATTCCATTCTTTAGCCAAGGTAGCAAAATTTGAGTAGTAATAGATATCTTAAATGTATTTAGAATATAAGCCCTTAATCTCTATTTGCAATGGCTGCAGGCAAGATGTCAGAAAAAGTTTATAGTTGAGGTAGAGTTTTTGGCAAAGTAGAACAACAATTGTCATTAGCATGAGAATGTAGAAATATATTACACGTCTTGAAAAGAATGATTTTTATGAAGCTTCTGAACAAATATGGATAATCTTATTAGAGTTGTTTATGCTAAAGAAGTGAGTATTATTAATAGTTAGGTGGTCAAAGTGCATAAAGAGGCAGGAACCCAACCCATAGCAATTTTACTTAAAAAATAAACTCAGACTCATTTACAAGCTCTGGAAATAAAACAAGACAGCTTGTTATATGACTAAAATTAATATGCCTCCTTTCTATATTCTTTTTTATCTTTTCTAACTATCTGAAGGTAAAAGGCTAATAAAGAAATAAAGTTTTTAATTAATACAAGTGAAGAGGAAGTTTATCTTGCCATGATTTGGTATAATAAATGAGTCTAAAAAACAGGGCTGGAATAATCACCTTAAGAAATATGATGAGGAAGTACATCTTAGGGAGTAATGCTTAGGTGATATTACAACAAGTATTATCTAAGCTATGTAAAAACTCAAATAGTATTTCTAATCTGCCTTATTCAATGTTCTGGTAATGCGGTAGTAGTAGTAGTAGTATTACTATGCCCTAAATTTTGAGCACAGAGACATGAAACGTTACAGTATGCATAAATGAAAATTTACTGGATTGAAAATTTTTTCACCGGTGGTTAAAGTTGGAGGAGCTAAATAAAATAAACTTTTTTTAAGCTAACTGGAAAATACTGAAAATTTTAATTAGATTTCCTGAAAAAGCAAACCTTCTCTTTCTCCTCAACAGGTACATTATTAATTATTCCAGTTTAGAAAGTAGAACAAGCTTTCTCAAGGATGCCCATTATATTTATTAATTATCAAAGCAATAAAGGTGCCTGATTAATAAGTTTAATACATGGTGGAGGCAAGGCTAATTGTATCCTCTAAATCATTGAGTTGTTTCTTAATATCTCTTTTCTAGAATAATAAAGATATAAGCCCTTATGTAGACTTTCACTGGTTAAATGCAGTACTTGATCCTAATCTATATGTTTATGCCACTTTAGATTGATGGATAACTTTTTTAGATGGATGACCAGCTTATACCAATTTTGACATTATTGATGCAATAAAACAGAACCTTTCTGTCCTGACCTTATAAAACTAAATGGCAATAAGATACTTGTCAGAATTTGACCTTTTCCAAATGTGTAAAAAATGGTTTACCCCTCAGTCAATCCAGAATTTCACCAAAAAAAAAATCAAACTAATATTAACTTATATCAATGGATCTTTATCCATCTTGTTCTAGTATTAATATCAAAAAATCACTTTTGACAAAGCTACTTGACTAAGTTTAGGGTGTAGAAGATCTTTATAGTGGATGCAAATGATACCCTGAAAGATGGAGGTTTATGTAAATCCTACAAATATCACTAAGTTCTAATTTGTAATAAAATCTTTTACCTTCAACTTTAGTCATTCTATAGATATTTTAGGAAACTTTATTAGCTCCTCTTTGGATGTTGACATAACACACTACTGGCCAAACAAAATAGGCTCCTTGTCACCTATTAAAATTTTACCTTACCAGATCCTATATCTAGGCAGTCCTGTTATCACTGCCCTCTTATCTCTGGTGGGGCATAAATATTACATCCATTTTGGTACACTTTGGAGAAACAACTGCCCTCTTTTGTCTCTATTCCAACAAATCTGGTTCTCTCTTCCAGGTACTCTCCCAGAATACCAGGTGAATAAATAATTTGCAATAGATGAAAATAATTGAGACCTCAATTAGCCTCTATCCATATCTCATGTATTACAAATGGGTATATCAGGACTTCAGAGGAGGAACTCCAACCCAGCCCCTATTAATCAAGGCCCTGAAGCCCCCAGCGAGTTGATAGGCCATTAAGGCCCAAAGTAAAGCTAAAAACGGAAAAGATATAGGTGAGAAATGGTAAATTTATTATAATAATCCTTAAGGTATTTATAAGACCTTGATGGATAGGAAAAGAAAGGAATTGAAAGTCTTGGCATTAATTGTTGACAACAATTGAGATAAATGAATGAAAAATATTACATGGGGAGTGGAACAATCCTCAGAATAATTCACCGGTGGTCCCAAAAAGGCAACTTGATTGGGATGTGAGCACCAAAATGGATTTCGCCATGACCCAATTGAGTTTTGACATCTTCAGAATTAGTTTCCAGTGTTGAATTTAAACTAAATTATAATTTAATTATTGGGGCCAATCCCTGATACTTCAGATCAGTCCAACTCAAGTTAATGGGGAGCACAATCCGGAATCCACCTGTTGGTGGGTCACGACCCCTAGTTGGGGCTTCCCCCAATAAAGGGAGAATCCTGACAGAGCCTCCAAGCCTCAACTAGGGGTCAGAGATGAGGTGGGAACACCAGATCTGGAGGCAGGGAGGAATGAGCCAAGGTAGCCAGTGTGGACTCAATGGTGGGATCTGGCAAGCATCATCAGAAAGTGGCCCCAGCATCAGCATAAGAGCTGGCATTGGCTCTGGGGCCAGCATTGGGATTGGCACCCAGCATTGGCACTGAGGCTGGCATTGGTGTGGGGACTGGCATCAGGAGGAGGTCCTGGCATTGGGGTTGACACCCGGTCTTGGCGCTGGGGCCAGCATTGGCTTGGGAGCCATCATCAAGAAGAGGTCCCGGCATCAAGGTTGACACCTGGCATCAGCACTGGGGCCAGCATTGGGAGGAGGTCCCAGAATCAGCACTGAGGCTGGCATTGGAATAAGAGCTGACATGGGGATGACACCCCATTAACCTAGGCTTGGCTACCCAGGCTAGTTTCAGGGGCCATTAACCCCATCCTGGCTTGCCTTCTTGTGTCAGAGGCCAGGGACCACCCCTCCTCCTTCCATTCTTAGCTCTTGCTGAGAACTCAAATGCCCCTGTAGTGAGCACCACTGTTGGGAATTTGGGGGAGGAACTCCAAACCATCCCCTATTAATCAGGGCCCAAAAGCCCCCACCATGTTAATAACCATGAAGGCCCAAAGTAAAGCTAAAAACGGAAAAGAGATAGGTAAGAAATGATAAATTTGTTATGATAATCCTCGAGATATTTATAAGACCTTGATGGATTGGAAAGGAAAGGAATTGGAAAGTCTCAGCATTGATTGCCAAAAATCAAGAAAAATGAATGAATAATATTACAAGGGGAGCAGGATCATCCTTGGCATAATTCTCTGGTGGTCCCAAAAGGGCAACTTGATTGGGGTGTGAGTGCCAAAATGAAATTCGTCGTGACCCAATTGAGTTTAACATCCTTGGCATTAGTTACCGGTGTTGAATTTAAACTAAATTATAGTATAATTATTAGGGCCAAACTCCAATACTTCAGATCAGGCTCAACCCAAGATAATGGGGAGCCCAATCTGGTATCTGCCCATAGGCAGGTTGAGACCCCTAGTTGGGGCTTCCCCAAATAAAGGGAGAATGATGCCAGGGTATATACCAATGTAAACCACAATCCCTAAAACTATGACGAAGAAATGTACAGTTCCAAGATTTTCTTAAAAGTTCCACCCTAACTCTTTACCCTCAAAATTATCAGTTCAAACACTTAAATGTTTATTTATAGTCTATCAGTAATTATTAGTTGTTTTTTTCCAGGAGATCAATCACATCAAACACAAGGGTTTTCTGTCCCAGATAATATAAGAAGTCTGTTTGAAATAGCTACTTTACCCATTACAGAAGTGGGCGTGTCTTGCAATGAGCAGTATTTATGACGGTCTGAAAACCCAATTTTCTCACCATTTAGTCTATATCATGGGGCTTTTTGCTAATAATATTGCAACTAATTACTTTGATTCTGGAACTGCACTCCTATTTTTTAGATTTAAAAGTTGGCATCCTCTGTTGATAGAGATAATTGTGAGGCTATTGCTGAAAACTGATACCAAATTGTTTATATTTAAAACCAACTCTCCCAATTGGACGTTGGAGTGGCCAGCCTTCTTCACAAGCTAGTTGCTTTCAGATTTAAAAGCACTACAATTATTGAAAATTGATTACAACTATTACAACTGACCTTTCTGGACGACTTACTGCATTTTCTTTGAACACACCTGTAAAATTTTACTCTAAGATGATTATTGGTCATCAACCCAGTAATCTTTTTACTGCACAGGTTCTATTTCCTTGTTCACTTCGCGCTGTATAGAATGTATTAATCAATAATAGTATGGAGACTATTATTTGTAGTTGTGTTTGAACTTTTATTAGGCCCAACGCTTTGGCCAGTATATATGTTAAATACTCTATAAGTCATACTTGTAAGGATTCGTTCCCTATAAACCTGTCCAAATGATCTTTGTCCAGATATCCTGGTGACAGTCTCTTTTGCCCAACACACAGTTGGCAGCTATACCTGATTGTGGTTTCCTTTGTCTCTAGATCCCCGCTCAGATCTATACTCTTCTCTCTGAGTCTTCCAATTATTGCCTTCTGCAATAATATCCTTGAAATGGAACGTCACAATGAAAGCTGATAGTCTAACTATACACTAAATCAGCAATATTACTGTAGCTAATAATGTTTTACTAAATGATGGTTTTTAATGTGTTAAAAATACTGTCTTTATTATAGTGAATCCTAAAGAATTATATAGTAGGGGATTCAGCTGTCTAACTTCAGTTAACACCTCTTTGACAAAACGACAGCCATTACCATTGAATCACCCTTCCTCGTCTCATCAGTGATGGTCTTCCCCATCCTGGCTAGGATTCCATCATTGGACATTTTGAGACCTCAAATGGAAATAGTCAGAAAACGTGTCCCTAACATTTTCCTCTTGATCCAAGTGAACCAACCATAATTGGCTAGCGACCTGCTTAGGTAATTAGACTTATTACCCATTATGGCAGGTCACTTCACCAACAAATTGACTCACTAATTGTAGGCGGCATCACTCGCCTTGCAACTCACTATTCATTACCAATCAGTCAGTGATGAAACCTGACTAATCCCAATCAGTACACCTGATAGTTAATCACTATCAGATGCCCCTATTTCGTCAGCCACTCCACCCAATGAGATATTAGGTATTCATTCAGATCGATCCCTGATGGATATGACTAGGTGAATATCCCAAAATCCCCCAAACGTAGTTCCTCCAAAACTCGGGACAACTGATTTCTGATTCACTTTGCCTTAGAGAATTTTTCCCCTAGTGATACCAGGTAATCTAGAAGCTGGGTATATGGGCAAAAATCCCAACACAACCCCCTCTTGCCTAGATACCAGCGAGAAAAGGACTAGGGCATGAGAACACTGCTTTAGACACCTGGTCAAATACTTCATTGGTTCAAGCAGAGTACACTCGTCAATATTCAACTCTGCTTGGTATGACCTTCGGCATATGGCGTTCTTCCTCTTCCTCCTCACTACTGCCTTCTCAGAGAGCGGTCCCCACAACCTTCTGTCATGCTAGGCTGATCAATTTACTTGTGATGAAATTAGTCCTGGGTTCTGGTTTTCTCCCGTCAGGGTATATGACCCTCTGTCATATTCAGGATTCTTGGTCTGGCGTCCATTAATTCCTGATTTTCTCCTCATCCTAGACAGGAGACTCTTGCCATCAATGTTTTTTTTGCAGCTTGATTAAAAATACTTATTTCTATTCACCCTCATTATTTCGCTCATAGCTTCTTAACTGTAATTCATTCCTAATTTTTCCCTCAGAAGGCTTATCTCATTAATTTTGAGATTAATTTCCCCGAAATTGGAGCTTAATGGATTTAGAGTGCATAATGTCAACTTCTATATAAGTCTGACATGCCCCTCTAGTCCAGCTCATATGTCAAATTACAAAATCACGCTACCAGAAGCTCCTCAACAGTCTGTCCAATCCAGGCCTCCATCTCTTCCAGCAGATGAGTTGGGATGCTCGATGGAACCTCTTCTATGGTCCTTCCAGGAAATCATAGCCTAAGCTGGTGCAAGCGGCTAGTCCTTCCATTGAAATACCAGAAACAGTAACTAATCCCTCTAAAACCAGGCTGGCCATCATTTTGAACAACTCTCAGATGACTCTTCCCTTACAGTCAATTCCAGAGTTGGACTTTGAAACCCTCCTGAAATTGTCTCCTTTTGCTGATGCTCAAAACATCATCGTTGATGCTCCAGAGATTATGCTGGTCGCTCTGGATTGTTCGTTCTTGGCCAGGTCAGACTTGCTCCCTGAGTTCCTCTTCCAACTCAGTCAATTTTACAAACCTGCTGTACTGGTTTCTGAGCTCTCAATTGGGAACAGCATACCTAAAGCTCCCCTACGCTGAACTCTGGGCCCAAGTCACTGAGGCTTTGACATTAGCGCTGAATCCCTCTGATTTGGATAACCTTCTGGATTGGGATACTGCCACTTATGCTCTTTGCTTTGTGGGCCAAGTTCTTCAAAGTTGGTCGACAAAGCTTCCAGCTTTGCCTGGCTTCCACCAGTCATTCAGCTTTAACTTCCGTGAAGCCCATAGTCGCCATTTGCAGGATGCAATTCACTCTCTGCACAACTACCTCTTCTCCGGAGCTTCCCATCAGTTTTTCTGCTGATGACATTAATAGGGAACATATTTGACAACCCTCATTGAGTATTCCTTCTTTGCTGCCAGCCCACATGTTGGTGTCCTCGATGAAGCCCATCAGCAGCTGATTAAGACAAATCTTTCAGCTCCAGTGCTGTATCAGGATTACTCAGGGTTATTCACAGATTGCCTCTTCCTTTATTGCTGTTTTCCTCCCCGCTCTGGGGTTTCATGATTGGCATCTTCCAACATTTCAATTTTCCTTCCCCTAATCATGTTTTCTTAGGGCTTACCATCCTCTCAATGAACGTGGTTTTGTGTAGGTCTCACCCTCACAAGCGTCCAATCGCATATCAATTTCGATGGGCTGTTTCTTCCTACCATGATCCATCCCCCCCCCCCCAAGAGGTGACATAGGCGGAATCATCCCCATACTGAGGACGATCAATAAAAATAAAAATTCTAAAAAATATATCAGCTTTTTTATCTATGCATTATAAAAATCTTCTTTTTTCCAATTTTTTTATCAATTTTTTTCTTTATTCTTCTTTTTTTCTATGGGACTTGACCTTGTTTTGGTTCAGAGGTCCATCTTTTCCCCCAAACTGGGTCCTTGGTCTTAAACCTGCTAGTTTTCTATGGTTCAGAGGTCCTTTTTTGGACTTAACCATCTAGATTGGTTCAGAGATTCTTTTTTCATACTTGACCTAATCATCAGGACATGACCAACTTAATGGTTCTCAGTCCTTTGGGAACTCTTTTATTTTTTTTTCCTCAATCCAACGCTTTAGATACTTAGTGTGGACTCGATTTACAACTCTTCCATCCAAGAGATTTTTATGGAGTAAGCATTGGTCGTTTTCTTGGAGATTACTTTGAATGGACCCAACCATAACGCATCTAATTTGTTTCTTCATCTGAAACCATGCATATCACAATAGGTGACTCTTTCCCCTATTCGATATTCTTCTAATGCCAGTTGGTTCTTATCATTAGTCAATTTCGCTTGTATCATTTTCTTCATGGTTGTATCGAATGCTTGCAATTGCATATTGATCAGGATACTCGTCAGTCAGTTCAAGTATTTCTTGGTACTCATCCCCAATGTAGGTTCTACTACCAAATATAATATCAGCAGCAACGCTGCCTTTCTTCCATATAGTAATTCAATCGGCGTCTTTTCTGTCACCATGTGATGACTAATGTTGTAGGCAAACATCACCAAACTCAGGTACGTTCCACATGCGGAAGTTCTCCCTGTGACTAGCTTCCTCAGCGTCGCAGCCAGCGTCCCATTGACCCATTCTACCAGTCCGTTTGTCTCCATCTGGTATGGTACTGACATGACTCCTCAGATCCCCATTATTTCATTTAGCCTCAGGATCACATGAGACATGAAGTTGTCCCATTGTCACTCAGTAGGACTTGCGGACATCCATGCTGGTATGCTACTTGATCCATAATGAATCTTGCAGTACTGGTAGCGTCTACTCTGGTTAGGGCCTTCGTTTCAACCCATCTTATCAGATGGTTGATGGCTACTATGATGTACTTGACTCCCCTGTGCTCATCACCAGCGTTCCCATCACATCAATGGATACCATGTGCCAGGCGAATCCAGGATGGAACAGTCAGTATCTAGTTGTATTCTTGTGTGGTTTGTGCAACTGGCACTCCATGCAACAAGCCAGATGATCTGCGACATCATAGTTAATCGATGTCCAGTAATAGTACTGGTGAATATGGTCAGTTGTTTTTCTCTGGCCTCTGTGCCCAACAACCTTGTGAGCTGCTTGTACTATTACTGCTCTTTCTGACAGTTTCAGAAATAATAACTTTTTCCCATTGATCATCTTGAATACTTGTCCATCCATAGTCTCAGTGTTTTCCATCACTTTTCGAAGCGCATCTTGGATTCTTGAGGCTCGTCCTCAATTCTTCCTTTGACCATTCTCTGGAATAGCTCATCCGCCTGCGAGTATACCAACTGGAACATTGGTAACTGCAATCTGCCATCCGCATTCTGATGAGAAGCCCCCACTCAGTGGACTATCTCATAATTGTAATACTGAAGCTTAAGTGCCCATTGGGCCAGTCATCCTTTCAGTTCCCTTAGATTGTGCAGCCAACGCAGCAAAGAGTGGTCCGTCACCACCTTAAAGTGCGTTCTGTGGACATACACCCAAAACTGCTTACATGTATAAATGACTGAAAGGCATTCACGCTCAGTCACGGTGCATTTCCTCTCAGCAGCTGAGAATGTCTGGCTCACATATTCCATTGGATGCTTGTCCCCAAGTTCGTCTACTTGGCTCAGTATGGCGCTGATCACTGTCAACGAAGCATCAGTTTTTATAATAAAATCCCGAGAAAAATTCAGATATTTCAGAATTGGCAAATCTATCAAATACTGGCATAACTCATCGAAGGAGTCCTGGACCTCTTCATTCCATATGAATCCTTTTTTGGATCCTTTAATAAATGAAATAAAGGCTCAGCTATTCAGCCAAAGTCCCAAATAAATCTTCTGTAATATCAGACCATCCCAAGGAATACTTGGATGTCTTGGACACTCTTTAGGACAGCTATGCGCTCTATATCTGCTATCTTCTGGGTTTGCAGCTTCAATCCATTTGCTTTGATCACAAATCCCAAGTACTCCAACTCTTTCTTGATGAAGTGGCACTTCCTTGGCTTGATCTTCAGGTTAGCTGCGGACAGTCTCTTAAAACTTCCTCCAAGTGGTGCAGGTGATCAGTAAACGTTCTACTGAACACATTGATATCATCCAGATATACCAGGATGCATGACAACTTCAGGTCGCTTAATATAGCATCCATGGCCCTCTGGAATGTCGCAGGCGCATTGCAAAGACCCTGGGGCATCCTCGTCAGCTGGTATAACCCTGCGCGGTAATAATCGCACATTTTTCTTGGTTTTCTTCTGGCAAGTCGATCTGCAAGTATCCTGAGATTAGATCCATCGCAGAGAAATACTTCACTTCTCCTAATCAATCCAGCACATTGTCAATCCTTGGTAGGGGGTACAAATCCTTCGTCATAATTTTGTTCAGCCTCTGGTAGTCAATCACCACCCAGTTTGATCCATCTTCTTCTTCATGATCAGAATCAGACTTGCCCAGGGACTTGACGATGGAACTAGAAGCCCATGCTTCACTATTTTGCTGATCTCATCCTCCACTACCACTTTGGTGGCTTTCGATCTTCAGATTGGTCTCATCCTTATTGGTAGATTTTCCCTTGGTGTCAACCTTGTGAATTATGTCTTGTGCGCATCCCAAATCATGGTCGTCCTGAGCAAACACTTCCTAATATTTCTCAAATAATTTGAGCACCTCCTCCTTCTGCCCTTCCAGCAGATCAGCGAGCTTCTCTCAATCAACCAATAGTTTGATGCTTTTGGCCACCCCAGCTGGTAATACAATTCATCGAGAGACCCAAAATTGTGACTCTGTCTCAATTCTTCCATTGGGATCAAATGAATAAACGTGATGATTTGATTCCTCTTGATCTTCATTAATTTTTCAGTCAAATTCGCCAAGAGAACTCATATTTCTCCATGGCCCAACATTATTATCCTGGGAGCCACCCATGTCTCCACTCTGGACTTCTTCCAGGGGCTTCCAACCTCTCCATACAACAGCTCCATAATCTTCAAAGTCAACCCAGTGTTTACTATTATCTGCATCCAGCCGGTATGTTCCTTTCCTTCTTGATCCTTAATGGAATTCCCCAGTTTTGTAGGATTTCTGAAAGCATCTCTCATTGCTTCCAGGAAACTAATTGGTATTAAATCAGTACGATGTCATCATTGTATATCAGATTAATGAAGTTGTTTCTCCAGTTCAACAGAGCTTCACCATCCTTTATGGTATACCAATGGTAACGTCTGACCCAGGATGGTCAACATATTATCCTCAAAGTTACATTTAACTCCGTACTTCTGTAGGAACTCCATTCCAATCAGGATATCATAGTTTTGGTTTGCCAAAACTATTGCTGGCGTGGATACCACCAATGACAAAATTGCAGTGGCAGCGCATTATACGCTCCACAGAAAACGGTGGTGTTTGGCCCAGCTGTTCCATATTCTCTCTTGTGTTCCAAGTCCGGGGAGATCTTCATCCTCTTTACCAGCTTGGTCAACACAATATTGATGGGTGCTCCGCTGCTGACAATCGCCCTCACCCTTACTCAATTCACATGAATATCTATATATGTACACTCAGAGTATTGTAATATAGTATTTACTGAGTGAATGGCGGCGTTATTAGCCGAATCTAGGGTATGAATAATCTGCATCAATAATTCAGGAAATGATTCCTTTATATGCGCTGAGGGGATTGACAGATTGGCCTATCTAAACGGATGTCTGACAACTCATCTGGATTCTCAGCAGTCCAAATATTCTCCACCAGTTGTCAGGCGTACGGCTGGGCAACTTCCTGAATTATCTCAGGGTTGATCTTCTTTCCAGCCTGGTCACAGCATTCACATCCTTGTTGACCACTTGGTATAGCTGATCCTGCTCAACATCTACAAACAGATCGCTAATGTCTATCTCTTCATTCATGATATAGGAAGGAACAGGTTTCTCCGCCACTCTAGACTGTTCCTTGTCTAGGCAGTGGGCCCTTTTCCCAAGTTTTTGGCGGCTGCTGTCTCCTTGGCCTGGACCATGTTAATCTGATCCTTCAACTTTTTGCAGTGTGTGGCGAAATGTCCTTTCCCGTCACACTGAAAGCAGACCTTTCCTTTCTTGCTTAACCATCTGAATTCTTCAGGATTATTTCCCAGCACAGTTTGGTTGGTAGCCTCTTTTGCTATTTCACTTCCCTTCATGGGATTCGGATTTTGGATCTGATTATACTTGAAGCTTCTATTTGGGGCATTGAATGTCGCTCACAAAATCTTCAGGTTGTCTACCATCTGTGAGGTAGTTATCTCTGTCGTGAATACAGAAGACATCATTTGATTCAAATTGTGATAGAGCCAAAGGGCCACTTGCAAAGCGATTCTAGCATCAAAGTCGTCTAACACTTTTGCTCCAGCCAGGATCTGCAACTCCTGGTAAAATTGATCCGCGAAGCTAGCAAGAGACTCGTCTTTATGGAATTGAATTCTCTTAAATTCTTGCTTACATTTTGACATGTGGGTTGGACTCCCAAACTCCTTCATTATGGCTGACTTAGCCTCAGCATACAACCAGCTGTCCCCTCCCAGTGGGGTAGCACTAGGTTCTAGCAGTCGGTGTCCAAGCAGTTCATGACCATCAACGCCTTTTGACAATCCCCATATCTGTTCATAGTCATGTCAAACAGTCGGAAAAATGCTGGGGCATTATCCCAATGGAATGTTGGCAATTCCGGTGTTGCTCTAAATTCCTCTGAGTCATTTTGGGCTGATTCTCTCAGTTTGGCTACTCAGCTAACTTGTGGAGTGACTTTGGGCATCATCTCTTAAATGGAATTAAAGCACTTCATATTTATCAGGTATTCAGCTTCCCAAGTATTGTGCGAGGACTTCTCTCTTCAGCATCGCTGGCCATATCAGGCTCACATGCACATTTGTGGGCTTTCAAGTCCTCTACTTCTTTTTGATTTCTTGATATCTGCACCAAACTTTCTTAAACAAACGTGATCCGCTTCTCACTCCATTTTCAGGAATAGGACTCTCAAAAGAGGTCTCCTTCTTTCTTCTTTAATGAGTATACTTTGCCAAGTGAATTGTTCCCAAGGTTAGCTACATTTTCCACTCCTTCCTCCACCTTGGTGACTCATTCTTCCAAGGCTGCAAACTCCCAATTGTCTGCTGAGTTTAAGGCATTTGATTCACAGTGGCGATCTCAGTCCACAACTTGCGCATTTCTTCTTTATATGACATTATAATAGATTCTTTACTCAACTACCCCTGTAGTGAGCACCAACTTGTAAAAATTTACTCTAAGTTGATTGTTGGTTGTCAACCCAGTAACCTTTTTACTGCACAGGTTTGATTTCCTCATTCACTTCATGCTGTATAGAATGTATTAATCAATAATAGTATGGAGACTAATATCCATAGTTGTGTTTGAACTTTTATTAGGCCCAGCACTTTTGCCAGTATTTCCGGTTAAATACTCTATAAGTTGTTGTCAGACATTCACCTTCTCAACTTAGGAGAAAGAATGTTGGAGGTATGAGTGCTCCCAAATCTGCTACCATGATTGGCCCATCTCCTGACCAATCATCAAATAATATTGTGGTTAATAATGACATGAGTACCAATGGTGAAAAGACCTTGGCGGAATCTCAGTGGAATCCTAACTATCGGGAAAATATGGTTTATCACAAAAATCAGCTTAAAAAGGCAATAACTAATAATAGGATTACTCCAACTTCTTGGCCAAATTTGGGGTGTTTGATACCACACAAATCTGCCCACTGCCAAGGTGAAAAGATTTTACCCATCAATGATTGGGTATGAATTAACCAATCATTACCAAATGAGTTTAACCACCGCTGAGGTGAGAATGTATTACTCAACAATGATAGGATACAATTTAACCAATCATTACCACCTGAGTTTGACCACCGCCAAGGTGCAAAGATTTTATTTGATGATGATAGGGTAAAAATTAGCCAATCATCACCACATGAGTCTGACCACCGCCAAGGTGAAAAAATTTACTTGCTGGTAATTGGATACAATTCATCAAATCATTACCACATGGGTCAGTTTTGCCTCAAAATATTTATCTACAATCTGATAGGCCAAAAGCCTATAGCTCTTAATTTAGATAACTCAGCTTTATATTCTTTTGCCTCGAATACCCATGGTCTCAAAATCTGAACTAGTTTAAATAGGAAAAATTAGTATTGAGAAAAGGACCTTTCCTGGTTTTGCCCCACTTAAAAACAATAAAAAACATGGGGTGGAAGGTGAGTCGGTAGGGCGTACGGCTACCAACCTGAAGGTTGCGGGTTCGATTCCCGCCCTTCGCACATCGATCGGGGTGCCAGCTGAAGGAAACTATTGGCGGTTAGTAGGTATAGTAACATGAAAACCTTACCCATGATGTAACCAGAAAAATTTGAGTCCCGATCCGGAGGTGAAAAAACTTTCTACGACAGAGTTGACCCTGCTCAGGTTTCATGTCAATGCTTTCTTTCTCTATTTTGGTAATGTCCATCCCCCAGTCAGCTTGCCTCGAATAAATAAATAAAAACAATATAAAAACTTTAATAAAGCGTTATTTTATACTTTTATTAAATAGTAAGATTCTCACTCTGAGAAATTATTTGTGGCATCCATCAGTGGATCCCACAGTTGTACTCATAGGGATTTGTTCCCTATATTCCTGTCCACCCAATCTTTATCCAGATACCCTGGTGACAGTCTCTTTTGGCCCAATACACAGTCATCAGCTATCCCTGATTGTGGTTCCCTTCATCTCTAGATCCCCGCTTGGATCTCTACTCTTCTCTCTGAGAGTCAGCTTTTCTTTCCCGTTATTATCACTTTTAATAATAACACAATTCTACGCAATTTCTCTGAGATTGACAATCAACCTGGAATATGAGCAAATTTGTCCGCAACAACACCAGTTGGGCAAAAGTGGCCAGCGCAAAAGGCCCAAAGCCCTTCCAACCCACTGGGGGAAAACGCCCCAGTGGAACATTGACACACCCACCCACCAAAAAGGGTGAGCACAACGCCACACCCAGAGTTTTGCAATTCCTGCAAAAAATGGGCGCATATACCAAAATTGAGCACTCTCAACCCTTATCCTCCCTCGAACATGGCCTCAGAATCATGGTCAGCAATACTTCCCTTGAGTCATGGGAAAAAATGGGGGAGGCCTTCTCCGCGACTTTCCCAAACACCATCTGGTAAATTACAAAAATTTACACAGAGGATGGGTGGACGTCAGGTTCATGTCCACGGAAGAAGTGGCAGAAGCAGCAAAAATTAAATTTTTTATAAAAACCAACAATGAAGACAGAATTATCTGCATGGTGCGCACACAATGGAATGAGGCAAATGACCTCTTCATCATGTATTTGACTGACTTCTGAGCACCGTGCACCTGTGATGTCCTCATGGATGAACTCCGTGGGGGCCTCAAAGGCTATGGAGTAATCAAACAATTTGAATTCAAAAAATTTCCCCTCCTGCCCCACCTGTGCACAGGAAAGGCAATTGCTATTATTGAACCTGACCAAGATGTGGCTGAGGACATCACCCTAATTCCCCACACAGTGACCATCAACCTCCCCGATGGCAGTGTATCCCGCCCCTTCCATATCACACCAGAGCACACCCCACCCATTTGCGAATTCTGCTCAGCAATAGGCCACAAGGACCATGCCTGCCCCATCAAATGTGGGATTGAAGCACCAGAATTCTGCGAAGACAATATGGATGAAACAAGCCCAACTTTTGGGAAAATTAAAGACTCTACTTTCGCCTTCTATTGGGGTGAAAGAGCCAATATCGCCTTGGTTGAGCCCATCTCGCGCAAGGACTGACGTCATGCACAGACTGCCCGCAAGCAGGCTGCGAGTTCCGCTGAGACCCAAGCTTGCACCACGATTTCCCCAGAACAGATTCAAGTGGATGCCATGGCAGCACAGTGGAACAACCAATCAGACCAAACACATAAAACCCAAAACAACCAAAATGAAGAAACTGTTGGACACAACCAATCAAACACACTCAACCAAGTGGGTGTAGATCCACATTGCACCACTGAAAATCCTCCCAACCAATCATATATGTTCAATGATGACATGGAAGACAACTTCAGCCAATCACAATGTGAGAACACCTATGCACAGGAACCAACCACCCTGACCCACAACTCCCACCCATCAAACTCACAGGTAAGCGGCAAAAAAAATTTTCTGATGGGGCAAAAGCCAACACACGCCAAACCCAAAACATACGGAGTAATCCAAGCCAGAAAAAACTGAATAATGCCAGCTCCAAGATTGCTGATCAACACAATGATAACAATATGGCTAATTGACCTCACACTCGCAGTATGACTCATGAGAAGGAACTGGGTGACCTCAGTGGGTCACCCCAGCGTTCCTGATGTGGGGACTACCACAATCAACATAGGGACGCTCAACATCGCAGGAGCCAAGGCCCCCACGTCCCAGGCCAAAAAAATGGCTTTCCTGCGCAATATCCCCGTGGATATCTTGGCCATCCAAGAACCCCACTGTCCACTGGGGGAGGAGGAGTCATGGTCAACCATGCTCCTTCTGGCCAAATCCTTTTGGACATACCATTGTGGGATGGTAATTTGAACAAACTGTAACCCTCCAGTAAAAATCCAAAACACAGCATCTCACCTGGAGGGATGGCTACTCCTAGCGGACCTCGAATGGAATGGAGAAAATTTCGCCGTGGCATGTGTATATGCCCCAAATAATCTGAATGACCGCCAAAAATTCCTGTCTGATATCCTCTCAATCCCATTCCCTGAGGCAACATTTTTTGTGGGGGATTTCAACTGCTGGCTAAACACTAATACTGACTGCTGGCCCAAGTCTAGGGCTATACCCTGTGGCCACACGGAACTATGCATACTAAAGGCAACACTGGGCATATGTGACACCATCCCCAAACAAGCCCCCACCCTGGCCAACATGACAAGACCCCACCACAACAATAACCAGCTGGTCTCAATGACCCAGATTGACCTGATGCTCGCCCCTATAGACTTCTGGCACTGAGTATCAAACTTTACAACAACAATTATCCCTTTCTCTGACCATTGGATGGTCTCAATAATGCTATCATCCTCAGAAAAATACAAAAAACCGCCCACCTGGCACAGAGTTCACCTGAGCACCATCCACCTTCCTGGAACTTAAACTCTGGATTGAGATGGTGCTAACAACATGGCAAGAAAGACAATCACCTGATGGAAATTGTATCGCCAAATGGGAAACTTTCAAGGCTTGTGCAACTAAGAAAGCTTGCCACCTAAATTCCAGAAAAACAGCCGCGATGTCCGCGACAATCAACAAGGCTATCAGACAGCTTCAACACCTAGAAAATAATACACCTAGTGAGGGATACACCCCCCAATGGGGCCGCCTGTGGTTTCAACTATCAACACAGGTAAACTCCCTATTTAGAAAACACCAGCATTACACCAAAATATGCTATAAATCAAAATACATTTTATCCAGAGAAACTCACACAGCCCAATTTTTCCGCCGATTTAAACTGATTTCAAAGTTGGCGACCTGCACACAGGTCCGCCGAATGGATGACACAATGGCATCCACACCATCGGAAATATCAGCTGAATTACACCGATTTTACACTGACCTGTACACGGCGGATTTCGCATCACCCAACAAAATTGAAAAATTTTTATCATCTGCCAATATCAATACCATAGCTGGCCAACCAGACCTGGCAGCACCCATAACAAAAGAAGAACTATGGGAGGTAATAAGATCAACCCCACGCAACAAGTGCCCTGGGCCTGATGGCCTCCCATATGAATTTTTCAAAAAATACTTCAAACATATCGCACCAATACTACTAGCAACTATGAACAAGTGCCTAGAAGACACATCCCTTCTACCTGGCGGCCAAGATGCATACGTGGTCACACTTTTCAAAAAAGGAGACCAAGCAGATCTGAACAACTGGCGCCCAATTGCTCTCACCAATACCGATACAAAAATACTAACAAAAATTTTAGCCAAACGTTTGGGTTACATCGCCCAGACAACCCTCTCACACCATCAATTTGGATTCATCCCAAACCGCTCAATTTGGGATAACATCCATACAATTGCCAATATCTGCCAAGCTAACCCCACAGGCGCCCTTGCTTTCCTGGACCAAAAGAAAGCATATGACTGAGTACACTGGGGATACCTAGAACAATGTCTGAAGGCCTTCAACCTAACACCCCGCTTTATAAACTGGGCGCTCCTCCTAACGCGCTCAGCCAAGTTTGCAATCAGAGGCCCAGGCTTCCTAACCGACACCATCACCCCCCAAAGAGGCCTCAAACAAGGTGACCCACTTAGCCCCCTATTATACAACTTCACCCTTGACCCCCTTCTCCGCATTGCAAACTCAAAGCTCACCGGAATCAGGTTGGAGGGACAACCACCAACCAAAATGCTCGCTTTTGCTGATGACTGCGTCGTTGGAGTCTCAGGCAATAGGGATGCCAGGACGATTGAGCGCATCATTCACCAATATGAATCAGTGAGTAATGCCATGCTGAACAAACAGAAAACAGAGGTAATTGTAATGGGCAAATTCAGCTCAAACTGGGCCCCACCCCCACACCACCACAGAAACCAACCAACCAACCACACACCTAACCACACAACAAAGACCCAAGCCAATAAAACCACTGTGCTTACCCTTTGCACCCCCACCCGCCACTGACCCAGTCCGTCATCTGGGCATATGGCTAGAAGCTGGTGGATATGCTCTTGACACCATAGAAACCAACATATTGGACAACATCACAAAAAGAATGACATGTATGCAAAGGAATAAAGCCAGCCTAACCGGAAGAGTTGTATTAGCCAACTCCCTGATCCTATCAAAGCTATGGTTTGCTGCCCATGCGATCCCTTTCTCCGCCAACTTCACCGACGCAGTCTACAAGCTCCTGCAGAACTGGCTATGGTCGGGATACCGTGCACCTATCAGGCTGGAGACCATGTACGGCCCACGGAAGAAAGGAGGGATGGGGCTGCTCAACTTCATGGAAAGAGCAACGCAAATACTAGGCTCATGGATAGCCTCCACGACGTCACCCAACCCACCATCCTTCCACTGGGCTAAGGCAGCCCAAACAAATTTTGCAAGGACACTACATCTGAGGTCCCCTTCCAACCCGAAGACCCTGATGAAGTACCTTGTAACACACCCAAATGCCACTGGACCACATAACACCAATCAATATTTCAAACGTATCCTATACAACCTAAGACAAGGAAATTGGAGTTTCGCATATGCACAGCAATCTGAAGACACCCACCCTCAAACTGGATATGTGCAACTCCACAGAGGACAAACAGTATCTAATGTGCCCAACCCATTACCATCCTTCCCTCTGTCCAGGATCGACTACCTAGACCACCAAGACATCCCATATGATCTACAAACCCAAAAACAGGTGTGGAACATCGTCACCTGTCCCCTCCTATCCCCACATGTATGCTCCACAATGTGGCGATACATGCGCCGCACATACAGAACAGCTGACTGTACGTTCTCAATGTTCAAGACATGCGCCATCTGTGGCGGACCCAACACACTAGCACACCGCCTAGAAGAATGCCCGCCATCTGTGCATATCTGGGCCAACGTGATGCACTTGTTTCAACAACCACCCACAACCAAATTTCGACTGTCCCGTGATATCATGGCACTCAACATGACCTCACCTATCCCCCAGACACTGAGGGCCCTAATTGTGTGCATTGCAATATGGTCTATTCACACAATTACCCTCGACGCATTCAATGGGGTCTTTCACAACCTTAACCAAACCATCGTCAGGTTCCACAACCATTTGGCTGACCACTTCCAAGCCTGGCTGTTCAGCTCACTCCAACACAAATGGAAGAAACGGATGGTAACATGGATTCAAATCTAGTTCCTCCGATATGACACTGAAAACCTCACAGTTTCCATAGGCGGTACACCCTACTAGCCAGGGTCACCATACCACCCAAGGTCTAATCACCCACCACCCGTGGCCCCAGCCACACCAAAGGGCGCTATGTCATATTCTGAGTTATCTTTAATTGCTTTGCTCTCTTTTCCCGCTTCTGTTTTCTCCGCCTCTTCTTTTCTCCTACATGTCAGATGTGTCTGTCCCCTGGTCGGCCATTCTCGTACAATAATATATTGTAGGGGATTCAGCTGTCTAACCCTCAGTTGACACCTCTTTGATGAAATGATAGCCATTGCCATTGAATCACCCTTCCTCATCTTGGCAGTGATGGTCTTCTCCATCCTGTCTAGGATTCCGTCATTAGACATCCTCAAGACCTCAAACAGAAAGAGTCAGAAAATGTGTCCTTAACATTTTCCTCTTGATCCAAGTGAACCAACCATAATTGGCTAGTGACCTGCTTAGGTAATTAGACTTATTACCCATTATGGCAGGTCACTTCACCAACTAATTGACTCACTAGTTTCAAATGGCATCACTCGCCTTGCAACCCACTATTCATTACCAATCAGTCAGTGATGAAACCTGACTAATCCCAATCAGTACACCTGATAGTTAATCACTATCAGATGCCCCTATTTTGTCAGCTACTCCACCCGATGAGATATTAGATATTCATCCAGATCAATCCCCAACAGATATAACCAGGTGAATATCCCAAAATCCCCCAAATGTAGTTCCTCCAAAACCTGGGCCAACCAATTTCTGATTCACTTTGCCTTAGGGAATTTTTACCCTAGCGACACTAGGTAATCTATCAGGATGGGAATATGGGTAAAAATCCCAACAACACCTAAGGTCAAATTATTCAGTTCAGATGTTACTCCACCAAGTGTTTAGAACTCTATGATTCTAAGTATCTCCTATTCTTCTTGGCCCCAAAGGTCAACAAGGAACCCCTAGAGAAATGGGATCAACTAATCCATCTGGAGAACTAGGACCTCAAAGGCCTGTTGGACCTTAAGAAGTGATGGGGCCTCCCAACAGATATGGGAGTAAAGGACTCTTGGACCCCCTGAGCCTCTAGTTTTAATGGGCTCCCTGGCCCACTTGGGCTCCCTGGCACTCCCAAAGAACCTGGCTCTCAAGGGCCCCTGAGGCCCCTGGGACCTCCTGCACATGCCATGCACTACCTTACCCTAGGATAAACCCTTGTGAGAGTTTATGTTCATGCTTTGGATCAAGAGATTGGAGTCATTGCTTAAAGCTGTTGGTTACACCAAACCAGAGAATCTATTGACCTCAATTTTATGTTTTATGCTCTTAAAGAGGGGTTAAACAATGTTTCACACCTTTATGATTCCATAAGACTAAATTTAGATATTCAAGAAAAAACTGCCAGATTTGAGTGACATTATTATCTCTTAACTCTAATCATGAAGCAATATACCAAGCTTAAATCTTTAAAAAATGAATTACTACAAAAAACCTCTACTGACTCTTTGATTGCTCAAACTGAGGAACTTCAGGAAGTTCTAGACAAACTTTGAAAGCAAACTGATTGAGACAGAGTTTTTGTGCACCCTCCAAATATGAGCTATCTGAGGATAATTAAGCTAGCGCAATTGGCGTCAATGTTCTTTCTGCTCCTGTAGAGATTACTTTCTAGCCATCTTTTAGTGACAAATTTACCCCTGGAAAGGGTACCTTTGCCTCTTTTATTTATTTATATGAAAACAAGATGAAGAAAGCTCCTAAGTGCCAAAAATTAAGTACTCACCCTCTTACATTAGTCGATCCATTAGGATACTATGTTACCTCACCTGATGCATTGTACCATTTGGACTGAAGTCAAAGCCGCTCTAACTAAGTAACTCAGTAGTGACTTTACCCTGGCTAACCAAAAGCAAGTTTTTATGAGTATAAAAATTGAGACTTGGAGAATCCTCATCTGAGTTTACTTCTTGCTTTAACTCAGAAGCTCAGATCCTAGTGATCAATAACCAACTTTTTCTTGATGATGTGATAAATTTCAGTCTTATCTGCTCTTGATTATAATTCATAACTCCAACTTCATAAGGCTTCATTGAAGAGAAATTTAACCTCCATTCTTAATATTTAGGAGGCTCTCCTTGAAATCCTGCCTTGGTAATTGCTGCCGCTCCAAAATATACTTTGGTACCACGCCCTCATATTCATGTAGTAAATGGTAATGATTAGTAAAGATCATAATTGCTTCAACTGCATTTATTGTTGGAAATGCAACCATGCCATACAACATTTTTGGGCGGTAATGATTAATAAAAAGCTAAAAGATGGTCAGCCTAGAACACAATTATCCCTGTGCTGATGACTCCACTATGCCTTGCAATCAATCTTTTTTTAGCACTAGTGGTGCCCAGCCCAGAGTGGGAGCCGCCACGCATCTTTATTTTCAAATGAGCCAAATAAAGGAATATTAGCCTTAAAAAATCCTAATATGGCACCTCAGCTAACATCCTAGGAAGCTATATCAGAAGGTAAGGAAGCTTTTGTCTGGCTCCCGCTTTAGCTGTCAGACCATGACGGACAGCATTAGGGTGGGATCATCAGTGACTAGGGCATAAGGAGGTATTGTTGTGGTTTTCTTCATACATGAGGCCAGCGGTGTCCATCGCCCTAACATATTGAGCAAGTTGATGCTCAGCAAAAGTGATTAGAGAAGGCACATAAGTGAACTTCTTGATGTGCTGGAAGGTTTCTGGATAGTTGTGGTTAAAAAGAGAAGTTTTTGCCACATCAATGCAAGCGTGGCTTGCTCCAAAAGCCAGCTCCTCAATCTCATACTTTGCATCTTCCTCAAATTGAAGGGAAAATTGGGGACATAGTTACTTTAACAAGGGGTCCATCGCCCCATGAAGTTGCTAGCAAAGTAGGGTGTTGGCAGGGGCAGCTGCAGCATTAACTGTCATTTAATTGATTTTTATAAATTGGAAAACCGTTTTAAGGATGAAAACGGTGGGGATGCGAATTGGGAAGTTCAAAGAAGTATTCCTCCAAAGCAAAATATGGTTTTACATGGTATGGACGTTCATCCTCATTAATCCATTTGAGAGCCTCGAGTGGATTGGATTCAGCCAGCACTGAGCCAGCCATCAGAATTGGGGCAGCGGCAGGAGCTTATTGGCCATGTGCTGTCAACCACAGAAACTCATCTGTAAATTGATTCAGCCATCAACTAAGGATTCCATATTACAGTCGAATTTTTATTAAAAAATTATTAAATTTTGTTTTTGATTGACTACCACTTTTGGAGCAGCACCAAATTGCCCCAAGGTTGGGGGTGGTAGGATCGAGCTTCATTCAAAAAATTGGGGCAAAACAGCCATGGGCCCAACTCCTGAGGGATGAGCGGTGGAAGCAGCAGAAGCAGAACCGTGGGGCACTTTCACTTTGAGTGGTCAAGCTCAAAGCACAAAGGGCAAATGGCGCGGCCATTTTCAATGCATGCCCAGAATGGGTGATCAGGGGCAGATCTGATCAGTGTGGGGGAACCATGATATTAGTATTGTGATGAAATGGGCAGATTGTCACAAAGGCGTGAGGCCCTGCCAGACAATATGTCCCATTTGGAACCACAAACTGCAGCATGGGGTCTGCGTTGTAAATGACCAAACCCCGTGAGCTTGTGGCAGAGGTTTTCAGGAAAGATGGGAGGGCAACCCAGCAAAATGGACCACCAATGTGGCCTCATCTGGGAGTCAGGTTTAAACAGTGGGTATGAATTTTTTTAAAATAATCAATTGCAGCTTGGCTGCTGCCACTGCATCAGCTTCTAAATGGAAGCTAAAGTAAAAGTTCCCCTTAGAGGGGCAAAAATCAATAAAGCCGCCAGGTTTAAAAACTTCCGTGGCCATCTTGATGATGGCTGCACTTGCATATGGGAAGATATTCCTATATTCAACCCAGAGGCCAAAATGCAAACTTCTTCATGGGAGCACTAAAGAGCTCTGGATCATCACCTGGGAGCTTGTAAGGTGGTGGGCCAAGTCTTGAAGGGGGACATAACGTCTGGTAGCGTTGGGAAGGCTAGCAGAGCCAGCCTGGGCGCGCTTTGGCAGTGACCATAAGATGCCAGATGGTGGCACACCACCACCCTAAGCCAGGGCAGCAGGCGTTGATTGTATTGACATTGGTAATTTTTGGCTTGATTGAGCAGTCACTTTTTGCATTTTCTGAAAACTTCCAAATTTGGCTTCAATTTAGTTATCAAAGCAAAAGAAAGATCATGTCTTGCAATTAATTCATCTTTATTATTTATTTAAAACTTACTAGTTCTAAGCTCTTGAGGAAGAGAATTCTACCAAACCTTTAGTTGATAATAAACCTACCAACATCTCTTATATTGTTTCTAAGTGATCTTCTGCAGATATACATTCTATTTTAGCTCAGCGAAGAACAGTAACCCATATTGAAGCTGTGGTTCATGAAGTAAAGTGAACGCTAATGTCAACTTCAGCTCATAATTAATATTATCTTCCCACAATTAATAAGAAAATTTAAATTACAGCCTGAACTTAATCATATGCAGAGTATGGCAAGGCATGAACTACCTCTAGTTGTGCCATTAATGCGTACTACCACTTGCCTCTGAAAATCAGGCGGAATGCAAATCTCTATCCCTGAAGTAGCTTTGGATAATAAGGGCTACAACCTTCTGCTTGATTCGAATTCATTAGGAATTTGCGGCCATCCCTAATTATAAAGATAAATCTATTTCCATACTTGGTTATTATGTTCTACTAATTTTCTTACTCCCAATGAAAAATTAACCTAAGCTAAGAACGTGTATAATTGAATCTCCTGACTCTGTGACCAATAAAATATTGAGACTTGGGCACTAAAGTTAAGCTTCACCTTTAATGGTTAAGGAAGAGGAGGGGATTTCTCTATATTCTCTTAAAGTTTACACTACATCTCTCAATCTCAGGTGTTAGTAAAATTGAGATTCAATTGATCCTTATCCTAATCACTTCCTAAAATTTCTGGCTTACCTAAATTTTTCTAATTTAAAGTCCTCCCTTTCCCAGGAGTCTTAGACTTGACCTACCAAGGCATTTTCACTGTCCTTTTAAGAAATCTTACTTGATCTTTGAAAACATTTGATTTAAACCAAACTATTGCTTATGTCCAAAGTTTGTCCCATGACCAGGTAATTGAGGTCCAAGCTGCTAAGACAATCTGCGACTTTGGGTGGAGGTGCTATTTACTATTGCTTCTGTATTAGCGCATATTGTTTCCAATTTGTATATTGAGCAAAAACCCTGCTAAAGATTTAACTATAGAGTAAATGATACTTTCCCCTTGGACCCTCATTACTATGGTCAGATGAGAAGTTTGCAACATCGGGTCAATACTGGTAACTACCCCTTTTTCTTCTTAATCATTTTAAAATCTAAAACTGAAGAAGCCCTTGTTGCCCTTGCAATAAAAATAGTTATTTGACGCCAGCCTACTCCAACCCTCACGTAGCCCTAGTCTTCTCCCTTATTATTAATCAAAAGAGTGATGGGAGTCATCACGTCATTTTGAAATAATGACAATTGAATTATAACTTTTGTAAAAATAAAAACCCCTTACTTTGAATTAATGGCTCTTTTTGACCTTAGGCTTGTTTCCTCTATTTTTTCTGCGATGGGCTTGGCTAGTGGCTACTGGAAAATTGACCTTCTGCTGAAAATCGCGCTAAATGTGCTCTAATTTTTAATTAAGGGGCTTTTAAGCCCATCAGAATGCCGCAGGGTTATGTAACGCCTCTACCACATCTCAGCGGGCCATGGATCAACTGTTTATGGACCTTACAATATAATGCATACTATTTTACCTAATTGATGTTTATGTCTTTTATAAAACTTTCTCAGCTCATTTCAATCATATTTGTCAGGTACTTTAATGGTTACATATAGCTTACCATTAATTTAAAGCTTTAAATGTAAATTTTTTCAACAAGAAATGAAGTCTTTAGGAACTAAAGTGACTTAGAAAAGTATTTCCTTTATTTAAGACAAAGTGTCTGCCATTGAACAAATGTCCACTCCAGAAATTTATACAATATCCAAGTAATCTTTGGAATGGTGAGTTATTATTTAAATTTAAATTTTAATTTATTGTGGGGAAGGCCGACCATGGGACGGACACTTCTGAATATGACTCAGGAAAGACAAAACTCAGTACCAGGTGAGGCACCCCAGAGAAGCGATGCTATCTCTTGTTGCCAGCGGGAACGCCACTTATGGGAAGGGGGAGGGAACGTGTGTAGGGGGCGTAGCCACTATTGAGCACGTGTGGAGGAAGGGGTCTGATTTGATGAACCAGACTGGGAACCAGGAGGAGACCAGCTGCCGGCGACGTGGTGGGAGATATCCAAACACCCATGCTTGAAAGTGGTCCACCAAATGAGACCGGAATCTGTGGACAGCTTCAGGGAGGGTGGGGATGGATCCGGCGATGGCATCCAAGACAATCGTGTGGATAGTCCACATGGCGATTGCAACCACCAGAGCACGAAGGGAGGGTGGGAGGGGGGAGGCCATTGATGAAGCAAACATATCTCTTGACAGACTGAAGGGATGTGCTTGATCCTGGCCTAGCAGACGTTGGACTTCGCGCCATATCACTTTAGAGGTGGGGCACTTCTCCAGGCGGTGAAACAGCGTTACATACTGGCCACACACGACACAGGATGAGTGTAAAGCGTTAGAGCGCTCAGCTGTACGATACACCCGCCTCAGGCAGCGCCACACATGGGAACGGACTTGAGGCTGCAGCAGAGGATGGTGTGCGTATTTCCAGATAGTCTTTTGGGTCTCAGTGGAATAAGGGATGTCCATCATGTCCAGGTAGTCCACCCTGGATAGGACTTGGGGTCGAATGGGGATCACGCCCTCATGGATGGGTATCCCCTGTACCTCTTGTGTGAACTGAGGAGAGGGGCGGCCTCTTTTGTTGTATTTCCACTAATACGAATTCTCCACTCTGCGCTTCGCATGGAGAGTAGGATTCGTTTGTAGTGGGTTTTTGTCCCGTGAGGACCTGTGGCTGATGTGTGTGATGCAAGGTATTTCATCAGGGAGTGGGGGTTTGATGGGTTGTTGAGGCCCAAGGCTCAGGAGAAGTTGGAGCGGTCCGCGCGGGACCAGTGTTGGGATGGGAGTGTAGGAGCAGTGACGGCCGCAATCCAGGTGCCTAGGATCTTGGCGGCATGGGCTTTGAAGTCAAGTAGGCCCATGCCACCATGATGTTGAGGGCCAAACATGACCTCTAGCCGTACTGGTGGAGGGCGGCCTGACCAAAGCCAACCTTGTAGCAAAGCATTCAGGGATTTGAAGAAGCTTGGGGAGAAGGGGATGGTGTGGGCTCCAAACCAGACTTTGGATAGGAGCATAGAGTTGGCAAGCACAACCCTGCCAGTGAGGGTAGTAGGGTGGGCTCTGAGAGAGGCGATTCGCTTCGTCACGTTGTCCAGTATATGGCCCTCCATTACTGCTGACACATATCCTCCTGCCTCCAACCACACGCCCAGATGGCGTACCGGTCTTATGGTAGGTCGCGGCACAAAGGGGAGCACCAGTGGAGCGGTGTGTTTTGAGTTAGTGAGGCGTGGACTTGGGCGAGCAGCTGGGCTGTGTTGGGAACTACTTGCTGGGGCCCAGCAGTTCTGAAACTGACCAAGGAGGATGATTTCGGTTTTGGAGGCGTTCAGTGCCGCGTTGCTTACCTGGGAATATTCCTGGATGAGGGCTTCAAGCGTGAGTGCATCTTTATTATTAGACACCCCCACCACGCAATCATCTGCAAATGCCATCATCTTGACTGGGGTTTGGCCTGGCACATGGACCCCAGTGAGTTGGGCATTCACATTTCGCAGTAGTGGGTCAAGGCTGAAGTTGTATAAGAGTGGGCTCAGTGGGTCCCCTTGTCGCAGGCCCTTTGAGGATGGACTACATCCGTTAGGAAACCTGGGCCACGCACAGCCATTGTTGCAGATTCCGTAAGCAGCATCACCCAGTTAATGAAGCGGGGAGGTAGGCGGAATTGTTGGAGGCAGGCCCTAAGGTATTCCCAGTTTACTCTATCATAGGCCTTTTGTTGGTCCAAGAATACAAGTGCCCCAGAGGCTGTGGACTGACACACATTAGCCACAGAGTGCACGTTATCCCAAATCGACCTTCTGGGGATGAAACTGAATTGTTCTGGAGAGATGGTGGCAGATGCTACAGTCCCTAAACGGTTAGCCATGATTTTTGTTAAAATTTTGGTGTCTGTGTTTGTTAGAGAAATGGGGTGCCAGTTGGCTAAGTCTAGCCTATCCCCTTTCTTGAAGAGTGTGACTGTAAAAGCCTCATGTCCTCCTGGTAGGAGGCGCGTTTCCAACAGGCTTTGGTTGAGTGAGGCTAGCAGCAATGGGGATATGTATTTAAAATATTTTTTGTAGAACTCATATGGAATGCCATCTGGGCCTGGGCATTTTCGGTTTGGTGCACCGCAAATGGTAGTCCATAATTCGTTCGGAGTAATTAAATTCATTATTTCCGGGTATCAGAAAATGGTGCGGATATGAGCTCTGTCAAGAAATTCCTGCCATTTCGGCCGGCTGAATTGGTTCAGCTCAGTATAACTTGGAGTAATATTTTTGCGTTTCAATTGCCACTTTGGCCAGTGTGTCCACGATAGAATTATCCGATCTTCGCACCTGTGTGCAGGCCATGCTCTGGCGTGGTGCAAAAATTTTTTTGAAGAAGTATGTGGTGCACTTGTCACCTTTAGTGATGCGTGTGGCCCTGTATTGGACACAAACCTGATGCTTGTGTTGCCTTTCAAGTGCGTTGAGGTGTGCTGCTGCCTCCGCCCACTTCTGGCCCCATGCAGGGCTATATCCTGAGGCTGGAATGTTGGACTCCAAGTGGGCCAATTCTGCCAGCGCGCGCAATATAACCGCCGATGTGGCTCGTGAGCGTCTGGATGAGAGATGGCGATAGTGGCGGATGGTGTCTTTTTGAAAGTTGCCCATGTGGAAATGGGGTCCGCACAAAACGGTGCCACAAACAATTTTGCCAAAGTTGCCTCTTCCACCCACGTGGAAAATTCTGGCAACGCAAGCTCTGGGGGGCAGATTTTGCACCAATGTGGGGCCTTTGCAACTGTGACGGGTAAGTGGTATGTTATCGAGACCAGTCAGTGGTTGGAGAATTCCATTTTCGTTGTTTTGAAGTGGGAGATGTGGGGTTGGAATTTCGCCGGCGCTAGAATAAGGTCAATGCGGGTCATGGACCTTAATTGGCCATTGTGGATGTGGGGACACGTCATGTTTTTGAGCAGTGGGGCATGTCGCGGCAGCGCATCCATTAACCCAAGGGTGGCTTTTAGAACGCGTAGTTCTATGTGACCCTGTGGGGCGTGGGGTGAGGGCGGCCACTGGTCCGTTGGTGAGGTTAGCCAACAGTTCATGTCACTGATTAGGAAAGAATCAGGGGGTATCAGGAGGGATTTGACCGATGAGAGAAAATTCCTGACGCTCTTGTGCACCATTTGGGGTGTAAATGTTGACAATTGTGTGTGCAACATCAGCCCAAGAGAAGGTGACAACGAGCACTTGGTCATTTAGGAATGTTTCTGAAGATGTAAATTTAAAAAAATTGTTTTTCTGAATTAGCACCCCACAGTGCTTTGACCAAAAGGATAGGGATGGTAGGAGCATTGTTTTCCAAGCATCCTCGGAACCTCATGGACAGTGGGTTTCCTGGATGGCCAGGATATCCACGGGTAAATTATTTTGTAAAAAACTCAGTTTCCTAGCCCGGGATGGGGAGGCCTTGAGTATGGCGATATTCAGCGTCCCTAGAGTGAAGGTTTCCCCCATCGCACCTTAGGTGCGAGGGGTGGGCCCCCTGGCCCACCAGCCTCTTCCAGGTCCCCACGGGCTTTCACAGCAGCGTGGGTATTAGCAGCAATGCTATCGGGGTTTTTGTTAATTTTTGCAGAAAGAGTCACATTGGCTTTGGCCTTTGCTTTTTGTTTTCCCGACGTCGGACGAATTTTTTGCGGTGCGGATAAGTTTGGTGCACCGTCGAGTAGGGCAAAAAAAAATTTTTTTTGGTTGGGATAGGTCCCAAGTCAGTTTCAACCAGGGCTTGGGTGCAGCAATTGGGTGAGATCAAATCTCCCATCGGATCCTTGGATTGAGTGGCCCATTCAGCTTGGGCCTCCCCATCTGATTGGGTGATGGATTCCCGAGTTGCTTCCGCCGCAAAGGTCTCCATGTCCTCCTGGCATTGTGAGTGTGGGATGGTGGTGGGGACCTTGGCCGCTTCCTTGGCCGCAGTCCTATGGGCCTGCTTGGCCTTCTTCCGCTCCTGCGGGGAGATGGGCTTTACCAATAGGTAGCAGCCTTGTACTCCCCACGGGAAGGCCTCTTTGGTGCTTACGGTTGGTTCGTAGTGCGCCTCTCCGCTGGCCATGGCTGCCGAGGGGTGCTCTTGGAATGTAATGCCCTCTTTAATGGGGCACGCGTGTGCCTTATGGCCGAACGCATCACAGTGGGTGCAAATGGGGCGCGCTGTCCACAGTTACCCGGAATGGGTGGGTGGTGTGCCCTGCAATATCAATAAAGGTGGAGTGCGGGATCTGGGTTAGGTCCTTCGCAATCTCCTCAGATGGGGTCAGAACTGCAATGGCTTTGCTGGTGCACAGGTGTGGCATCAGCATGAAATGTTGCATTTCGAAAGATTGTATTTCGCCATATATGGTGAGACCATCTTTCAGGTGTTGCTCCAAAATGTCACGTTTTACTGTAGTAGGCAAAAAGTCAAACGTGAGGAAAATTTGGTTTGATTTTGTCCATCTGGTGCATTTAGTTTCGACGACCCATTGCCCTTCAGGGAGGTCTACCACTACGCGCACCGCTGCAGCCTCATCTGCTGCTATTTTGTTTTTGAAACCTAGGTCCAGCCAACCGCGCGACATGGAGTGAGGTGCAACGTACACCGCGGTCGGGAAAATTTTGTGTACATCTTCACAAAATTTTTCCCATAGGGCCGTTTTTTGGATGTCCAGATACACACGGACTCCGAATTCCACTGACGAAAGTGGCTGGGAATGTGGCGTATTGATGTACTGGTTGCATCGTGCTTGCCACGCGAGTATCTCCGGGGAAATTATGACCGCCAGTTTTTTTAAATTTTTTTCTATTCTGCCAGATTCTCCGGGGCATTTTTGAACGTTAGAGGCCGCAGGCCTTCCGCCTGCTCCTCTTGCTTTGCTTGCCCAACTGCTCCCAGACATGGGCGCAGACTAATCCCCTCTATGAGATTATCAAACTGGATTAAGTCTTGAATTGAATGGGTTGCAAAAGTGTTTGCAACGAGAGAGAGAAGTTTATGGTGAGTTATTATTGACAGTTTATATCCAACTTCATTGACTTGCTAAAACCTTATTAGAGCGATTACATATTAATGTACCCCTTTTCAGGGAACTCAAACAACAACAATTTTAATAAATTTTGTAAACTGATTTATTAGCTGTCCTTGTTTTAATGCACCCAAACTTTGATTGGCCTTTTGTTCTCTTTACTGATGCTATTTATACTGCTGTGGGTGTCATTTTGTCTCAGTTGTATATCTCAAGTGAATCACCCCGTCAAAAATTCTAGCAAGAATCTAACTAGGGCTGAACAGAAATATTTCAAAACCAGAATTTAATTCCTTGCCTTATTACTTACTATAAAACACTTCCTTTTCTATATGTAGTTAAACAATTTAAATTTGTTACTGGCCACGCTTACCTTTGTTAGCATTGTCAAATAAAGAACCCTGATGGAAGGTTTGCTTTTTAGGCCAAAGTTTACAAAATTATAATTTTCATAGTCCATCAAAGAGGCATCCATCAAACTTCAGATGGCTGTCCTGACTCCTTATTTTACATATTTTTACCCAAGAGGACTAGATTTATGAGATTTTTACTCAATTTAATCTATGGACTCAAGAGACACTTGACATTCCAGAATGGCTGAAGAAAAATGCATTTCATACTAAAGAAAAAAATGAAACTTTAGTAAAACATGTAGGCGCCTCCTTTTTACCTTAGTTCTGACTTTTAATATCATTGAAACAATCATGGAAACTCATAAAACCCTTGGACATGGGGCTATTTAAAAAAATTTGAATGGCTGAAAAGCATATTTCTTTGGAAAACATGGCAAAACGTTCACAACGTTTTAAATACTTGACTAACCTCTCATTTAAAGTAATTATAATCTGCGCTTCCAATTAGAGCCCGTAGCTCCCTGGACTGCTTTTGTTACCATTAGCATTGATGTAGTTGGTCATTTGTCTGTAGCAGTATATGGTCATCAGTATATTATCCTTGAAGTTGACCACTTGACAAAGTGGGTAGTGGCCACGTCTGTGCATAATTCCACTGCTAGAGCCACAGCTCTCTTTTTGTACCTGAAAGGTTTTTCCAGACATGGCTGTCCTCAAGTACTCCTATCCAATAGCAGTACAAACTTATCTCGTCCATAATAGAAAGGTTAACTTCCATGTAAGGCGTAAAACATCTTTTCATACGTCCTATCATTAAGCCACTAGATGTACAGTAGAATGTGTTAATCGCACTATGGTTTCTATTTTACAAAAGTGAGCAACGCCTGATTTAATGCACTGAAATGATTTTCTTCCCTGCGCTTAACTAGCATATTGAGTCATTTATCATAGAATGATTAAGTTGTCTCCTTTCATAGCATTGTATGGTCGTGAGCCTTAATTGCCTTCTAGCCTTTACCCTATCATTGAATCTGCTAGTCCAGATAAAGTAGAACTTACCTTACAATATTTGCCAATTTAATTATTTGTCTCAAATTTATGGCCACAAAATCTATAGGTGGTACTAGTTTTTAGTAGGACATTAGAGTAATGCTCAAAGACCCTCTACAACATAATATTTCCTAAGAGATTTAGTTGTATTCTACCATCATCATCCTGGAGGTAGGGACCATAAACTTGCAACCAATTGATCTGGGCCTATTGGGTGATACAATGACGGAACCTGAATATTCTATTGCTAAATTATCTCTGATTCTAAAGTAAATCACGTGCTTAGCCGTTCCTTTGTGGATGTCATCCTCCTCAGAAAGATTATGAGGAGGATTTTTCAGGATTTGACCTTTTCCAAATTTATTCAATTTTAGTAAACCCCTCTGTCAGACAATCACTTTCTCGACCCAGGAGAAATTATGTTGGAGGTATGAGTGCTTCTGAATCTGCTACCATGATTGGCCCATCTTCAGCCCAAACTTTGAATAATATTGTAGTTATTAACAATATGAGTTTAAAAGGCGAAAAAACCCTAGTGGATTCTAGGTGGAATCCTGACTATTGGAGAAATAAGGGTTATAATCCAAATTGGCTAAAAAAGGTAAAAACTAATAATAGGATTACTCCGACTTCTTGGCTGAATTTGAGGTGTTCAGTATCGCCCAGATCTGAACCTCCGCAAGGTGAAAAGATTTTACCTGTCAATGATTGGGTGAGAATGAACAAATTATTACCCCTCAGATCTGAACCCTCTATAGGTGCGATGAATCTACCCAACGATGATAGGGTAATGATTAACCAATCATTACCACACAAGTCAGCTCACCACTGAGGTGAAAAAGATTTTACTCAAAGGTGATTGGATACAATACATCAAATCGTTACCACACAGATCAGTTTTGCCTTCAAAAAAATTTTATCCTCGATCTGATAGGCCAGAAACCTATATTTCCTAATTTGGAAGACTGAGCTTTGTATTCTTTTGCTTTAAATATCGATGGTCTCAAAATTTGAACTAGTTTAAATATGAAAAACTAGTATTGCAAAAAGGACCTTTTTTTGGTTTGGCCCTGCCTGTTTAATGAAAAGCATAAAAACTCTAAAAAATTATTGTTTTATACTTTTATTAAAAAGTAAGTTTCTCTCTCTGAGAAATTATTTGTGGCCTCCATTTGTGGATCCCGCAAATTGGTGATCACTACAGGGGTTGATCCCCCTGAATACTTCAATAAAGTATTAAAGAAAGTAATGGAGGCTGCAAACGTGAGCAGCTCTCCTGGATTCCAACTAGTTGCTCTCAAGAAGCAACTAGCTAGCTTTTTCTCCCGTCTTAAAAACTAGAGCAACAGTCTATTGAACCATTGGGAGTGAGGCCACCTAGGACTATCCTCTCTGCAACATCTGCAGCTTCAGCACAACGCAAAGCAGAGATCTCTACTGAGGATTCTCTTTCCACTCAGCCAACAAGTGCGTGTCCTAGGGGTATATTCCCCATTTCAGTTACAACCTTGCTTATGGTTGAGAATACCTCAGGGGCTGACTCTGAGGGGGTTACGATGATGCTGGGTACTACTTATTGGGAGCTCCTGCGGAAGTGGAGGTCCCTGATCGCCTAAACACTGAAGGGGTAGATGAAACCACCATACCTGAGGAAACTTACCTCCGCCAATTTATAGGTTGTATGGAAACTATTGACACAGCCAGCGATGCTGATCAGCTCCTATCAAGTCTAATTCACCCTATACAGCGAAGGCATACCATGCAGTCTATTATGGAGACTCACCCTAAGACCGCCCGCAAATTAACCTCCACTTTTCATCTCCAGGAGGTCTTAGCACTGTCGGCCAACTTTGGAAGCACACTTACCAAGGTTGAAGTAGTTGTTTATAAAGTCGGGTAATGGCTATCCTGTATATGGGTTCTCCAGTAAATGTAATTTCATCTCAGCTGATGAAAAAGATTAAATCGATGCCTGACTTGGATTGTATCAAGGAATTTGGAACTGCAGGCCCAAACAACACCTGCGCTCTTGGCGCTTACTCCTCTTTTCCCATACGCGTTGGGAAGCTTATCCTATCAGCCCCCATTGTGGCCTTAGATAATAACTCCTATAATATGCTCATAGGTACACAATTTATGATCGAATATGATGGCATCATCAACCTGAAGCAAGGGTTCCTATCTTTAATAAACTACGAAGTTCCATTAATCTTAACCAACAAAGAATCCGTCAAGAATGACTACACCTGCTTGGTTGAATACCCCTCTTCCACTTTGTCTTTACACTATGTTACTTATGGACGTAACACTAAGAAATTGCCTGATTCAGCGGAGGCTAGCGATGGTATTCCATTTTATGCGGCTGATGAAGTGGTGATTAAGCCAGGTGAACAACGAGTGGTTGATACAAAAATCACACTTCAAATTCCGCGCCAATACTTATTACACCTCTTAAGCATCGATGGAGTAAACCCTTTTAAGCCTCGAGTATTGCATGGCCTTTTAGACCCAGCCTATCAGAGGCCTATTATTCTGCTGTTGGGAAACCTCACCAAGAAGGACATAATTGTAAAAAAGCACCAGGAGGTGGGCTGAGGGATCTTACTCCCTGTGGAGGAAGTTGAACAAATCCACTCTATTGGCTTTATGGCAGATTTAGGCCTGCCCACAGATAACCTGGTATGTACCTTGCCGAACATCCACATTTTGGATGAGCTGACCTCAGATGAGTTGGAGAAAGTGCAAACTCTTCTGGGTGAGTATAGTGATATATTTTTGAAGTCAGACAATGATTATGGCCACATGAAGGGCTGGTGCCATTCCATTGATGTGGGTGATGCTCATCCCATTTGGTCAAAACCTTATTGCAAGTCAAAGGTGGAAGAACAACACTTGAGGACAGAACTCATGCAGTTATTAGACGCGGGGTTATTAGTTCCTTCGCAAAGCCCTTGGTCCTCCCCCTTTTGCTAATTAAAAATAAAAATGGAGGTCACCAGGTAGTTATGGACTACCGCAGGTTAAACAATCTCACAAAAAAGGATAGCTATCCTATCCCGCGCATTGACAATGCCTTGGCCCAGCTCTCAGGCTCAAAATTTTTTCTCTGCTATGGACTTGTCCAGTGGTTATTGGCAAATGGATCTATCTCCCCAAGACCAGGAGAAATGTGCTTTGATATGTAGTGAAGGTCTTTTCTAACCCACGCGATTACCTCAAGGGTTGTGCAATGCGCCTGCTTCTTTCCAGCGTGCAATGGATCACATTTTGCAAGATCTCAAGTTAACCTGCGTTATCGTTTACCTTGACGACATTACTGTATTTTCAAAGACTTTTAACGAACACCTTGATCATTTAAATGAGGTATTCCAATGCTTACGACGCTCCACTATCAAATTAAAGCCTTCAAAGTGTTCTGTTCTTTCAAAAGAAATTAAATTTCCTCAGACATACCATTTCTCAAGAGAGGGTATCCAACCCATTCAAGATAAGGTTGAAGCAATTGCCAGTATGCCTCCCCCCAAAACCTACGGGATATACAGGTATTTTTAGGGATAATGGGGTATTACCATCAGTTCATCCCTAAGTTTTCCCTGCTCAGCGAGCCCCTTGTTTGTTTACTAAAGAAGAATATCCCTTTTCAATGGAGCACTGAACAGAAGGCTGCCTTTGAAACGATGAAGCTGCTGCTACAAAAACGGCCTATCCTAAAGCATCCTAATCATGGAAAACCGTTTATCTTGTTTACAGACGCCTCAGACTATGCCGTCGGGGCCATCCTAGCCCAACTAGATGAAAAAGGGGTGGATCATCCTGTCTCATATTTTAGTAAAATGCTATCAAAGGCAGAACGCAACTATAGTGTTACTGAGAAGGAGTTTCTCGCCGTTCTACTTGCAGTGAAGCATTATCGCCCATTCTTGTATGGGACCTCTTTCACTGTGATCACGGACCATGCCTCTTTAGAATGGTTGCATAACATGAAGGACCCTACGGGGCGCTTAGCTCGCTGGGCTCTAAAGCTCCAGCATTACAATATGAAGATTGAACACTGTGCTGGAACCCGCCACATGAGCGTTGATGGATTAACTTGGCTGCCTATTCTCCACCTAGATAATAGTGAAGCAGAGCGGCTGTATGATCTTCTAATGACCCCAAACGACTGGGAAGATGAGGATGAGCCTGTACAGAAGATGTTGGCCCGGCACTCCTGTAACACAAAAGTAGAAAATGAAAAATTGTATAAACAAGTGGGGGTGAAGTGGTTGCCTTACTTACGACCCTCAGAACGTGTACCTGTCATCCTGGAAGCTCATTCAACTTTAGGCCATGGAGGAGCAAAGAAAACCTATGAGTGGATAAAGGATCAGTATTTCTGGAAAGGAATTATGGAAGCTATCAGCAAAGTCTTGGATGCTTGTCTTACGTGTAAGAAGCAGTCTCAATTCAAGACTAGATATCAATATCAGCTGACTACCCCCGCAGCAGCCATTTCATACGATAAGCTTGGACGTAGTAGGGCCGCTCCCTCAAACCACAGGTGGAAACCAATACATTTTGGTAGGCATCAACCATTTCACGAAGTGGTTGAAGAAGTGGCATTGCCAGCTCAAACTGCTAAGGCCACTGCCACCTTCCTTCATCAAAATATTTTCACTTGACACGGGTGCCTTAAGTACTACTCTGTGATAATGTTAAGAACTTCACTTCCAGAGTAGTCAAGATCCTGGCTGCGTCTATGGGGACCCAACAACTCTTCTCGCCCCATATAATCCCTCTACCAATGGAACTGTGGAGAGAGCCAATGGAACCTTAGTTTCCATACTGCGTAAAATGGCCTCCTCTTATCCACTTTACTGGGATCAATTCCTACCCAATGCTCTTATGGCATACCGGATTAGCTATCACTAGATCCTGGAAATGTCCTCATTTCTTGTTTTGTAAGGGTAGGAAACAGGTATCCCGCCCTTTTAGCTAAATAGGTTTTCTTTTCTCAAGTTGAGGAACCTGATAAAGCCATGAGAAAATTTGCTCATCATGTCATTCAGCTTCAATCTGATGCTATGATAAATTTAGCTAAAACGGTTACAAAAGAGGGACACGCATCAAATAAGTTTCAAGCTCCCCTACCTTCCGTCAAAGTGTCTGACTTGGTCCTTTATTATCATAATTGCATCACCCCAGAAGTAGCAAGCTTGGATCTAATTAGGAGGGTCCCTTCACTGATACCTACAAGAGAGTTGACAAGTATTATATCAAATCGTTGGATACCAGTATCACCATAAATTGGGTACTTGGCCGCTTCCTATAGCCCTATTCTCCCCAACATTCTTGAGGGGTTTGATGTTGGAAATTTGCCCTCAAGGGTCAAAGAAAAGAATGTTTTGGGTCAAAATGGGCCAACGTGGGAAAATGTCAGACATTTACAAGTTTTTAATGATAGTAAAGATTATTTATATAATATGAATGATTTTATTGGCCAAAAAACCCAGCCAATTCTCAGAGGAACCCCACAAATTAGGGTAACACTATTTTGAATACTAAATGTGCAATTAGCATGAAGTTGGGCAGTCAAATTGACTTGACCACATGAGGGAACTCAGGGAGTCCATTAGCAGTTTCTACCCCAGCCACATCCAATTCCCTTCAACCGCCAAGGCGAGGACCACCACCTTTTATAGGCGTGGAAGAGGCCCCCAAGGAGAATTAATTTTATCAAATGGGGATTGGCTGAAATTCATCAAGTTGTTAGCTCACAGGTACGTCTTGTCAAATAATATCTCCCCATCTATTGTGCAGCCAAAGTAAAGCAAATTTTCCAAGCTTCAGTAGGCTACTTTTCCAAATTACCTACTTGGATCAGTCAAAGCTATTCCAAAACTATTGTTGCATATCCCTCATACCTTAATACAGTTAAATACTGAATGGTCTAATATTGAGAACATACTTTTTTCCTTAACCCCTTTGACACATAATGAAACTATAAAAACCCTACAACATTTTATTTTTAAGTATCTATTTAATTTATTATATTAAGTGGTTTATTCCCCTTATTTGTTGGTATCTAGGTTTCAACGCACCCAAGCAAGCTTCTCCTACCCTAAATCCAACAATCTCAACTAATAAATAACTGATATTGCTGGACTCTTATTCATCTCGTTCTAGTAAGGATGTCAAAGAAATTTTTCTTTTTAAAACTTCACCTAACCAAGTTCAGGGTCTAGATGATCTTGCTGGTAGAGGCAAACAATACCCTAATAGAAGGAGGGTTCAGACAAAGCCTACAAATATCACTAAGGTCTAAATCTAATAGATGTTTTACTTTTAACTCTAGTTTATTCTATTTTTAACTTTTTGTGCTCTTTCAATAGCTCCTCTTCAGAGATCAACATAACAGACTGCTGGCTAAACACAATAGGTCCCTTGCCACCTATTGAGGCTATCATATAGCTTACTAGATCCTGCATCTAGGCTCTCCAGCTCTCACTTCCCCCTTATTTCTAGTGAGACACTATCACATCCATTTTGGTACATCTTAAAGGAACAACTGCTATCAGTTACCGCTATTTCAACAATACTAAATGAAAAAATGTGTATAAAGGCATGTAATTTGCATTATTGAGCCCATAGTTTTTCAAAGTATGTTATCCTAAATTTTTGAAGAAAACTTGCTGATGCTGAATTGCATACATGGGTGATTTTTGGTACTATTTCCTAAACATTAGGTAAATATTTCTGATTTTTCACCAGAAATAAAGGTATTTCCTGAGCTGGCTTTGATTAAAACCATAGAAATTCGAGTTTGATAGGTATTTTGTCACTTTATTGAGTAGCTTTTTTGGTTCAAAAAACAGTAAAGACCAACCAAACAAGGCATTACATTAATACAAGTTTTAAATGATAAAACTAGAGTACTGAATTTCTATAGAATAGACAATTCTTATGAGGCGTTCTATCAAATATATACCAAATATGTCCCTTTCACTTATCATAACATAGGATAGATACTTTAAAGGGGGCCTGAGAAGAGGATGTGACTTAAGGATTTAATAAATTTAAAAAAAAACAGTTGATACTGCATACCAACTCAGGAAGACTATTTTTAAGACATGCCTCAAATTTTGCAATCAGAGCAAATATTTTCTCAGGTAGAACTTTAAGGTTTTAAACACTCAATAATATACTTCATCAAAAAATGCTAAATCTAGGGAAAATTTATCCTATATACAATAAGGAACTCCTTGAGTTATATGACACATTAGAGAATACAGTATCATCTACTTACTTGAAACATTCAATTTTATTTCCTGCATCATCAATGGCATTGTTATTCTATAAAACAACAAAGGTGGTGAACAAGCATCTATATAAAAGGCATCAAAAAAAATTTAATCTAATAATTAAAGTAGCAAAGACAAGAATCAGAAAATATTCTCCTAAAAGATTAAGTCAGGACGCCCACCTGAGTTTCAAAGGAAAGAACTTAATGAATATACACCACAACCATATAGACTTCAAATCTTCTGCTCATATTTCAAGCTGGCTTTCAAAATCAATGAGCTATAATAATATTTCTGTCAGGTTTCTGTAGTGCGTTGGCCAATTTCTTTAATGGTAAAATAATTATTAGTCACATTAGCGTCAGCAGATTCCTAGTGGAATTATTCTTATTAAGGAAAATGCTCTTTTGCAATATTTCAAACTAGACAAGATATAGTAGAACATACTATAATTAATCTAAATGAGGTATATCTATAATCTTCTAAAAGGGACACGCCATTAAAGGGATATTGGCCCCATTGATTGGAAAATTCTCCTTACCCCTTGAGGGAATATTGTACTTAATTTTGTTAGTGGATTGTACCTTTTACTCAATGGGGGAGTTTTTGACGTGATTAAACCTTTGTACCATTGGAGGTTAGGGTCTTATAGATAGATTATTTGAGTGACGCTTTTAGCTGATCATTTTCCACTTCTTCAGAGATTTTTTTCTAATTTGAACTGACTCAAATTTGGTCTTTCATAAAAATACTCCTTCTAGAACTTGCCAAGGGGAACATAGCTTTAGAAAAATCTTCCATGGACTTGATTAACAACAGTCCCATCTTGATAGAGGCAATAGAGTATTTGAGGTTATGTCAATTCATCACTCAATAGAGCCCATGTCACAATACATCTAGCTTATGGGAGCTTCCTCCATAGTAAAAGGAGAAGAGTACTAAGTCTCCCAATTGATAAACAGTATGATGAGTTTTTTATCATTGGTTTTTTTGGTATCTCTCATTAGGTGATAGTTTACAAATGATTTTGCCACCAGAGCCTTTATTCTAAAATCTCCTCTACAAGTCTTCTCATAACTAGATCAGTTGTATCAAGAGTAGAAGTCTCCAAATTGGGCTAAACGCTAGAAAGTAACATGGGGTACTGACCATATAGAGCTTTGAAATGGGGCCATCCTGATAGCTGATCCTAGCTTAATTGGTGAGCTATCTTAGCTCTATGTAGATATTCATTATATTAAGATATTTGTTTAAGCCATTTTGATAAGAATGGAGATAAGCGTACCATTAGCTCTCTCCACAGCCCCATTGGTAAAATGGTGATAAAAGCCATAAAAGCTTGATACGTGCTCATTAGAAGATTTAGTTTTGTTAGCACCTGGAAATATAACATTTATACCATTGCCTTACAGGAGAACTTTTGAGCTACCATCCTGGTGATAATTTGTTTAATAAAGAATAAGGCAGTGGCCTTAGTGGTAGCAGAGACTATGGATGTGACTTTAGCCCATATTTTAAAGTCATTGATAGCAAGGATAATGTATCAGTGTCCATATATTGAGGTAGGCGAGGGTTTAATGACATCAATACTGACTTTAGAAAAGGGTCAGGTTGGGCCAACGATTTGATGCTGAAAATTACGATTAAATGTACCTTGACTTTCACAAATGAGAAAAGTGTTGATGAAATCAAGGATGGAGTTGATCATGACTTCCAAGTAATACTGATCCTTAACCTTTGGTAGGTTTTCTTCAGGGAGCCATAATATAAAGTGGCATGTGCCTCTAAAGATAGATGAGGTCTAGGTGAAGGTGTACACAAAGATTATAGGACATTCTACACATCTATAAAGCAACCTTGCTATATTTTGGGTCTGATACGTCATTTTTCCTAGTTGTTATTAAATCTCAAGGGCCTTGCAATCCACTATCTCAGGTCATTAATTAGCTCATAATCCTGATCCTCTTTGGAAGCAGATAATGTTAGTATAGGCAAGCGTGATAAACCATCAGCATTCTGAAGAATAGCACCCACCCAGGGCATAATGGAAAGTTCTTAATTTGTAACTTGAGGGATCATTAAGCAAGTCCGTCAGGATTCTTTATTAGTTGTAAACACCTTATTGATGTATGATCTGTTACAAAATGAAAAGCATTTACCATAAAAAAGGGGAAAGTGCTTAATTGCAATAGCACAGCCAAACAATTCTTTCTCATAACAATTTATTTTCTCTACACTTTGGATAGAGTCTTACTGAAGTAAGCATTAAAATGATTGACTTTATTGAAGTATAGCTGTTCCAATATCACTCCAATTGCAACATCACTGGTGTCCTGGAACAGTATGAAACAGTTTACCAAATTTAGGGTAGACTAATATAGTTTTTGACATCAATGCATCTCTCAGGTAGTCAAATTCCTGTTGCTAAGATTATTACTAGTTGAACAGGATCTATTTGTGTAGTAGATTTTACTGTGGCTCAACGAGTTTTAGTAAAATGAGGAATGAGCTGCCAATAGTAACTTACCATTCCTAAAAAGACCTGTATATCACGTAAGCTATTCAGTAGAGACATCTTCTGTATGACATTGACCTTACCTCTAATGGAGAGTTCCTTCACACATAACCTTGTGTCCCATGAATTATGTTCTTTTCAAAAGAACTACTTTAGGTGGGCTTTAATTTTAGGTCATCTGCTTGCATCTAGTCAATGAATTCTTATAGGTATGAAGATGTTCATTGAATGTATGAAGAACATGGTAACATCTTCATAACAGACTAATACACAAAACACTATTGAAGCCTCTGAACATAACATACATTGTTCATAGAAAGGTTACAAGGGCGTTACTTAACCCCTGGGGCATGCGGTTCAGCTTAAATAACCCTTTACTAAATATCAGCGCGCATTCTCTCTGTTTCTAGGTGAAAGTTTATTCTGCTTGTTGTAATTGGCATGACATTATCTGGGTGAAATCGTGTTCATCTATATATCTTCTGATTTTCTAATATATAGATATCAGATTTGACTAAGCCATAATAAATTTAAACCCGCGGCCCATGTTATTATATGCAGGGGCCATATGTATTAAGTTATTTATTTATTAGATACCTAAATCCCCACAGGCGCATTTCATGTTTTCTTAAAATTATGGAACACTGTTGCGTGGCCTTAATTATTTTATTGCCTTCTATTTTAAATCAGTGTAGTATGCTACTTTGCCCCACGTTTGTGTAAAAACATTAAATTTTTTGTCCCTTATATTTTTATGGCCATCTACCAGTTTTTTTAGATTACATCCAGCATATTGCACCTTTTTATGGAAATGACTTGAGCCCTAGTTATTTGACTTCTGACTCAATTTAGATAGCACAGTTTAATTCTGATATCCTTGAGTGCTGCTAAACTTTTCTCTCTCGTTGCAATCACTTTTGCAACTTATTCAATTCAAGTCTGAATCTAGTTTGATAATCTCACAGAGGAGATTAGTCTGCGCCCATGACAGGGAGCAGTTGGGCAAGTAAGGTAGAGGCACAGGTGGTAGGCCTGCGACCTCAAACGTTTGAAAACGCCCCAGAGAAACTGGCAGATTAGACAAAAATAAAAAACCAGCGGTTACTGTTTCCCCAGAAATCCTTTCTTGGCAGGCACGATGTAACCAGTACATCAACACGCCGCACTCTCAACCACTCTTGTTGGTGGAATGCGGAGTCTGGGTGTTCCTGGATATCCACCAAACAGCCCTCTGGGAAAAATTTTGTGGGGATGTGCACACTTTTTCCCAACCGCGGTGTACGTTGCACCTCATTCCATGTCACGTGGTTGGCTGGATCTTGGTTTCAAAAACAAGGAGGCAGCAGATGAAGCTGCTGCAATGCACGTATTGATTGACCTCCCCAAAGGGCAATGAGTCATTAAAACCAAGCACACAAGTTGGACAAAATCCAACCAAATTTTCCTCACGTTCAACTTTTTGCCCACTACAGTCAAGCGTGCCATTCTGGAGCAGCACCTGAAAGAGGGTCTCACCATATATGGCGAAATACAATCCTTCAAGATGCAACGCTATGCTGATGCCACACCTGTGCACCAGCAAAGCCATTGCATTTTACTCCAACCAAGGAGATCATGAAGTACCTAACCCAGATCCCGCACTCCACTTATATTAATATCAAAGGGCATACCACCCACCCTTTCTAGGTAACCGTAGACAGCGCACCCCCATCTGCACCCACTGTGATGTGTTCAGCCATAAGGCACATGCATGCCCCACCAAGGAGGGCATTACATTCCAAGAGCACCCCTCAGCGGCCATGGCCAGCGGGGAGGCTCACTATGAACCAACCACCAATACCAAAGAGGCTTTCCCGTGGGGAGCACAAGACTGCTACTTACTAGTAAAGCCTGTATCCCCTCAAGAGCAAAAAAAGCCAAACAGGCCCGCAGGGCTGCAGCCAAGGAAGCGGCCAAAGTCACCTCCGCTATCCCATACTCCCAACGCCAGGAGGACATCAAAACCTTCGCGGTGGAAGCAACTTGGGAATCCCTCAACCAATCAGATTGGGAGGCCCAAGCTGATTGGGCCGCCCAATCTGAGGATCTGATGGGTGACTTGATCTCACCAGACCTTTGCAACCAAGCCCCAATTGAAACTGACTTGGTCTCCACCCAAACTGAAAAAAAATTTGTTCCAAACGTTGGTGCACTGAACTCATCTGCACCACAAAAAATTTGGTCAACAATGGGGAAACAAAAAGCGAAGGCAAAAGCCAACGCGAACCTGTCTGCTAAAATTAACAAAACTACCAATAGCTTTGCTGCAAACACCCATGCCGCTGTGAAGGCCCATGGGGATACAGAGGAGGCTGGTGGGCCCAGGTGCCCACCCCCTCGCACCTAAGGTGCAATGGGGGAAGATTTCACTTTAGGGACGTTGAATATCGCCATACTCAAGGCCTCGCCATCCCAGGCTAGGAAACCGAGTTTTTTACAAAAAAATTTACCCATGGACATCCTGGCCATCCAGGAATCCCACTGTCCACAAGGTTCTGAGGATGCTTGGAAAACCATGCTCCTCCCTTCCCTATCCTTCTGGTCTAGCACTGTGGGGTGCTTGTTTGGAAAAATAATTTTTTTAAATTTTTATTGTCTGAATCCTTCCTCAATGGCCATGTCCTCGTTGTTACATTTTCTTGGGCCAATGTGGTGCACGCTATCATTAACATTTATGCCCTGACATGTTCATGAGAGCGTCAAGAATTTTTCTCATTGGTCAAATCCCTTCTGCTACCCCCTGACCCTTTCATAGTTGGTGACATGAACTGTTGGCTAAACACACCCATGGACCGTTGGCCTTCCTCATCCCACGCCCCCCAGGGTCACGTAGAACTTCGCGTTCTAAAGGCCACCCTTGGGTTATTAGACGTGCTGCCACGGAAAGCTCCGCTGCTTGAGAACATGATGCGCCCCCACATCCACAATGGCCAACTAAGGTCCATGACCCGCATCAACCTTATCCTCACGCCAGCGAAATTTGATCTCATATTTCTCACCTCCACACATCAAAAATTGATTTCTCTGACCACCGGCTGGTCTCAATAACCTACTACTTACCTGTCACAGTGGCTAGAGATCCGCATTGGTGCAAACTCCGCCCACCTGAAATTGCATTGCCAGGATTTTCCACTTGGGTGGAATCAGTGACTTTGGCAAAAGAGTTTATTACACCGTTTTGCGTGGACCTAATTTCCACATGGTCAGCCTTCAAAGAGGATACCATCCGCCATGCTCGCCACCTCTCCTCCCGATGCTCACGAGCTACATTGGCCATCATCTCACGTGCTCTGGCAGAGTTGGCTCACCTGGAGTCCAACATCCCAGCCACAGGCTACAGCCCTTCTTGGGGCCAGAAGTGGGCAGAAGCAGCCGCCCACCTCTACGCGCTTGAAAGGCAACACAAACATTGGGTCTGTATTCAGTACAGGGCCAAACACATTACAGAGGGTGGCACGTGCACCACATAATTTTTTAAAAAATTCTTCGCACTGTGCCAGAGCGTGGCCTGCACACAGGTGCAGAGAGTGGATGATTCCGTCGTGGATACGCTGGCTGAAGTGGCAACCAAAATACAAAAGTATTACTCAGAGTTATACCAATCTGATCCAATTCAGCCAGCCAAAATGGCGAAATTTCTTGATAGCACTCACATCTGCACCATTTCCTGATACCCGGAATTAATGAATTTGATTACTCTAAACAAACTCTGGTCCACCATCCGTGGTGCACCAAATCGGAAATGCCCAGGCCCTGATGGCATTCCATATGATTTCTATAAGAAGTACTTCAAATATCTATCCCCACTGCTGCTTGCCTCCCTTAACCAGAGCCTTCTGGATAAGCGCCTTCTTCCAGGAGGGCAAGAGGCCTTCACCATCACACTTTTAAAGAAAGGGGATAAGCTAGACCTAGCCAACTGGCGCCCCATTTCTTTAACTAAAACGGATACAAAAATTTTAACTAAAATCATGTCTAACCGTTTAGGTATTGTAGCGTCTGCCACCATCTCCCCAGAACAATTCAGTTTCATACCCAGAAGATTGATTTGAGACAACGTGCACTCTGTGGCTAATGCATGCCAGTCCACATCCTCTGGGACACTAGTATTCTTGGACCAACAGAAGGCCTATGATAGAGTAAACTGGGAATACCTCAGGGCCTGCCTCCACCAATTCCGCTTGCCCCTCGCTTCATCAACCGGGTAATGCTGCTTATGGAACTGCAACAATGGCAGTGCGTGGCCCTGTCTTCCTCACAGAAGTAGTCCGCCCTCAAAGGGGCCTACGCCAAGGGGACCCCCTTAGCCCACTCTTATATAACTTCAGCCTTGACCCACTACTTCGGAACGTGAATGCTCGCCTCACTGGGGTCCATGCACCAGGCCAAGCCCCAGTCAAGATAATGGCATTTTCAGATGATTGTGTGGTTGGGGTGTCTAATAATCAAGACGCATGCGCGCTTGAAGCTCTCATCCAGGAGTATTCCTGGGTAAGTAATGCTTCACTGAACGCTTCCAAAACCAAAATCATCCTCCTTGGTCAGTATCAAACCTGATGGGCCCCTGCGACCAGTGCCCAGCCTGGCCCATCTTCTCGCACACGTGCTCGCCAGCCCTTCTCACCCCACACCGCCCCACTGGTGCTCCCCTTCATGCCACGCCCTACCAAGCTGGTCCACCATCTGGGCGTGTGGGTGGAAGCAGGCTGGTATGCCTTAGCAGTAATGGAGAGTCATATTCTAGACAATGTGACGAAGCACATCGCCTCCCTCAGAGCCCACCCTACTTCCCTTACCGGCAGGGGTTTTTAGCCTGCTCTATGCTCCTCTCCAAAGTCTGGTTTGGAGCCCACGCAATCGCCTTCTCCCTGGGTTTTTTCAAATCTATGTATGCCCTTCTACAAGGGTGGCTATGGTCAGGCCGCCCACCACCAGTGCAGCTTGAGGTCATGTTTGGCCCTCGTCGTCATGGTGGCATGGGCCTGCTTGACCTTAAAGCCCATGCTGCCAAGATCCTGGGCACCTGGATTGCAGCCATCACTTCCCCTACGCTCCCCTCCCAACACTGGTCCCGTGCGGCCCGCTCCAACTTCTCCCACACCCTGGGCCTTAACAATCCATCATACCCTCACTCCTTGATTAAATATCTGGCTTCTTACCCATCGGCCATAGGTCCTCAAGGTACTAAAACCCACTAAAAACGAATCCTCCTCTCCATGCGTAGCGCAGAGTGGAGAATCCATATTAATGGACACACAGCCCAGAGAGGCCGCCCCTCTCCTCGGTTCACACAGGAGGTACAGGGGTTACCCATTCAAGATGGCTTGATCCACACACGGCCCCATGTCATATCCAGGGTGGACTACCTGGACATGATGGACATCCCTTATTCCCTTGAGACCCAGAGGACTATTTAGAAATACGTACACCACCCTCAGTTGCAGCCTCAAATCTGTTCCCATGTGTGGTGCTGCCTGAGGTGGGTATACCATATGGCTGAGCGCTCTAACACTTTACACTCATCCTTCGTCATGTGTGGCCAGTATGGAACGCTGTTCCACCGCCTGGAGAAGTGCCCCACCTCTAAAGTGATATGGCGTGAAGTTCAACGTCTGCTTGGCCAGGATCAAACACATCCCTTCAGTTTGTCAAGAGATATGTTTGCTATATCCATGGTATCCCCTCTTTCACCCTCCCTCCATGCTCTGATGGTCACAATCGCCATGTGGACTATCCACACAATTGTCTTGGATGCCATCACAGGCTCCACCCCCACTCTCCCAGAAGCTGTTCACAGATTCCGGTCCCACTTGGTGGACCACTTCCAGGCGTGGATGTTTGGGTACCTCCCACCGCGTCGCCAACAGCTGGTCTCCTCCTGGTTCCCAATTTGGTTCATCAAATCGGACCCTTTCCTCCACATATGTTCAATTGTGGTTATGGCCCCTTTACACGTTCCCCCCACCTTCCCATAGTGGCGTTCCCGCTGGCAACAAGAGATAGCATCGCTTCTCTGGGGTGCCTTCCCTGTTGCCAAATTTCGTTTTCCTTTGAGTCTACATTCAGAAGTGTCCATCTCCTGGTTGGCCTTCCCCGCAATAAATTTAAAATCCTTGAGTGCTGCTTAGTAACCATGGAAAGCACAAATGAGAACTCTGATAGAGAAAGCATATCTGTGGAGGATTGCTGATGGCAGAGGGATCTTTTCCTGAGGGAATCTGTGGGAGCCTACCATTAGGATTACTTGAGCGAGCCCTTGAGCCACTGACAGTACTAGATATTATAGCGTTCTTTATTATTTGGTTTATAAAAACCCTATCAGGTAAGGTTCCATGTGTTATTTTTGGTCAAAGCTACTGTCCTCAAACAGACCTTGTGGTTTCTGTGTAGATAACTTATGCGCTTGAAATATTATGGCCCTGCGCCAATTTCAACATTTAGTGCTCACTACAGGAGGCCACACCCTAGATTTCTGCACATCATTACTTTTTAATATAAATTCTGGTCACTTGATTAGAAACTATTTTTTGGTAGAGGTAGCGCGCCTCTCAGATGTTGGAGTTCCTGGCCCTGAGGCCCTGCCAAATTATTATGACAAGATAAATAAATTATGAGTGGATTTAGGGCTCACATTAGCTTACTTTCAGATATTATGTTGGGTCATGAATGTTAAATGCAAAACTAATTAAAAGATATGAAAGTTCATCAGCGCTACTTGACATTTTTAGACTAATATGGATGGAGCTGTTCATTATGTCACTGAATTAAACCAGGAACTTGACTCTTTACGTTCAGAACTTAAATCTTAGGGACAAAAAGTAAGGTCCCTAGAGGGTGAAACTATCGCCTTAACAGTGTACTTTTAAAAATGCTAACTAAATGGTTGTTTTTATGGGAATCATGTTGCAATCGGAATGCTGCCGGGTTTCTGATTAACAAACTAATCTAAGTTGGAGATTTCTCATGCTAATTAAAAGAGTTGCCAGCGTCAAGTGGCTCTGGAAACCATTCTGCGGAACAGGATAGTGGGGGTGATGAAGCGTGGGTTATGTGTAGCTTGCTTATGTTGTCACATCCATTCTATCTGGTGGAGATTCTTCGCACCTTGACGCTATGATGGCTCAGAGGTGTGTCACTTCCCTTCCTTGTATCTTCAAACTGGGAAGTCAGATAGGAACATCTCAGGCCTTTGACCCCGCAGCCATAAAAACTTCTTTGATTAGCCCTATTAATTTATCAATTTTAAATAGAGAACAACCATGCGCAATTTTCTTGATCTTTTTAGATTAGTATGGGCTGAGTGTCAGAGACCAATAGTTAGCTGCAGTAATGATTGCTGAACTTCAAAAGTCAGGAGTTAGTGATGCAAAATATAAAGAAGTCTAATATAAGATAGTTTTTCTTTCCGCTTGATAACACATTTGAGAAAATTTAAAATTACAGAAGAACTAAACAACTCTGAAAAACTGACACACAGAAAAACACTAATGTCCTTGGCTTGACCGCCTGCTGCTCTAAAATGGGGCACTGGCGAAACCCCCTAGAGTCTTCTTCCTAGAGGGGAAACACTTTGAAACTAGACTGACCATCCCCCCAATTCCTCAGGTCAATACATTTCCCCCCAAGGAGCTTCCCCTCCACCTTGCACATTCTCAAATGGTGCCTTGAAGCCCCATTGTGCTCCCTTGAAGAAAGATGCAATTCAGCCTCCAGGTCAAATATGGCAACTTGTTCCCCTACAATGACAAACAAATAACAGAATTAGCCCAGGCGCTTATGCAGCCTGCAGGATTTATCAACTTCTGACCCTACAAGGGGTACTTTGACCTCAGCTTCACTTGTGAAGCCAATGCTGCAATTGCAGCCAAGATTCCCCTGGTGTTCCAGAAAACCCCCATCCCAACCACTCGCACCCAGTTGCCTGATGACACCACTCTTGTGGTTCAATTTGCAGGCCTCCCCACCCACCTCCCCCTGAAATTTTAAACAACAAAATAGTAGCTAAATTATCATTTATGGCGCTGACCCCATTTTACAATTTGTGGTTCCTGATAGAGCCAACTGACTTGTGGGCCCTCGCTCCTTTGCAACCATATGCCCAATATCAAATGAAATTGCCATTTTGATTCCCCTTCACACCATTGTCCCTTCTGCCCCTGACCACCTTTAATGGGCCAGAGTAGATAAGAGGCGCACAATCTGTCCCATTTGTTTTGACCTGGACCACTCAAAGCAGCGCTGCCCCATTATAGTCCAATCTGGAGCCCACATGCTCAACTCTCCCCATGATGCTCCCATAGCTAACTAAAAGCTTTTTTTGAATGGTGCACAATCCTCCCTCCCCCTCCACCTAAAATGTAGATGCAACTGCCACGGATCTAATCAATAAGGAACAACGTGCCAAACCACCACTCCTACTCCAACTAATCAGGAGCCAGTATGGACCCCAGTAAGTTCAAAAAAAACCCCACCCAGCCACCCAATCCAGCCCACCCATATGCCAATCAACCTAACATTTAACTAAAATTCCTGGGATTAAATGGAGGAAGTTGATGATTTTGGAAATCCCATCCCCGACTCAGTTGAGGCCCCAGGACTCAAAATGTACCTAAATGCAGATTATGCAGCTCAATTCCCAACTTGCTGCTATGCGCTACGCTCAAATGCTGATGAATTCAAAAGCGACCACCAACTTACCAAAAGACTGTTTCCTCCCCTGAATGTCAACCCCTCCAATATCCATAGCAAAATCAGCTGAAGTCTTAGCCAAGAGGGTACCCGCCCCGTTCTTCCCCCATGCAACAAAATCATAAAAATGAATTATCCAATTCCTTTAAGTTGCCCACAAGGCAGTACAAAAAGTTGTGATGATTGCAAAGTTGGCCCCAAGACCCGCATTACCAGCAACAACATTGCCACCTTTACCACACTACCCAAAGTTCGCCTCAAGGCTGAAAAGCCCTGTCTGAATATATTACAAACCTCCTCATAGCTAAATTTGTGCTTCCTGAGCCGCTCTGCTACCTCAACCCCCATTTTGAAGATGCACCCAACTTGTGCTCTCAGCGCTCTGCCATACACTTTCCAACACAGAGGAGGAAGATGAGCCTCCCAATCCTGACTCACCCCCACCATGGATGCATAGCGGTTTACTGCATCTGATCTGGTTGGTTAGTTTTAGCTTTTATCTTTTTATTCAGTTTGAGTGATCTGTTCATCTCTTTCTGTTCGTTTATATCTAGCATATTTTTTTGCTCCTCAGAGCTTGGTAATGTCTGTTCCCTGGTCGGCTTGCCTCAGTTAAATAAATAAAAACTTTTGAAAATATACCCATGTAGGTGGTATATTAAGGGTAGAAATTAAGTGTGCAGGGGTGAATATTAAAAGCCTGCATAATGGCTATGCAAGTGTTTTTGGGGTTGCAGATGACAAATACAATACCTGTTTTTCAAAAATCCCTCAAAAAGGAGAAATTGAGGGTGTGAGGGTGGAATTGAAAAATCTGAAAAATGGCTATGGGTTTTTTTGGGGTCATAGATGAATCTATCACAGATGAATCTATATTATATATTTTTTATATTTATGCATATGCATATGCATCTATTGTAAATCAGCATCAATAAATTTGTCATCATCTATGATAATTCCTGGAGTTGAGCCATCAACATCTAGTTGATATGGAAGTGAATTATTTATATGGCAATGATTTTGACCCCTTTTTCAGAATTGAGTACCTCAAAAGTTAGTATATCTACATATGTCTTCGATTTTAGGTAATATATATCTAGTATATATTCAATTTTTGTTCGTCCTTGATTCTGTTGCTTACAACATTGAAGAAAGAAACAGCAACTCAGCAAAAAGGCAGTCAGAGAAAGCTCAACAAAGATTTGGACAAAAAGAAGAATAAAAATAATGAAGCAAAGCGTGCAAATTAGATTCACATAGCCAATACAAAGTGCAACGAAGAGCTGCCAAAACACCAAAACAGCATGCAGCTCTATTGGCACTTAAAAGAAAATTCAAATCACAGTACTTTGCAGCAGAGACATATGACTAACATGAAATTTGTTTGGAACATAGACATCAACAACATCAGGTTTTAGATGCCAGTTGTACAGAATTTGAGAAGGCATCAACAAATTTTGTGACAGTATTTGTGAAATCTGTGCCAAACTGATGTAATCCAAACCAAGTGCAACATTTCTTTTTTATAGCAATAAAGGCATCATATCTGCCAAACATATTAAAACAAAAAATATTTACTACTTTGTTTTTGTTGTAATAGTCAAGTATCAAGCTGCAAAACCACAGCACCACCAAAGGATTATTATAACAACCTTCAACTGAGACCAATTCCAGATTGTTTTAATATACTTTTGCAATAAGAACAATGATACTGTCACAAATAATACCATTTGTCAAAATTATCAAAATTGATGGTTTGTATGGACAGTATAGCTTCAAAGGATAAGCAATCCTATTTGCTCAAGACATCTTTGAAGTCAGTGATAAATTACACATATGCTACCTAGATTGGTGGAAGATTTGTGTATCATAAATGTTATGGAAAGCCTTGAAAACTTAAACATGATATGAGAATTTTCAAACTCTTATAATCAAATATTTGATGCACTACATTGGTTGCTTGATAACAAACCACTATATTGTGATGTCACAATCAATCACAACTTTCAACTCAATAAGTAAGCATTGATAAGCATCACAGAAAAGTTACAAAAAGAAACCACCAAGGTACACAATGAGCCACAGCAAGCAAGTTTTTACATTTCAATAAGTAACGTTTCAAAAAATTTGAGAGCAATGTGGCATTAAGATAGATGTGGAAAATTTCACTTCACCATATTCAGGAGCTCTGTGCTGTGCAATGGTGTTGGAAAACATTGTTAGAGCTTCTGTTAACTCACTGAGCGCGTGGACTAACAACACCCTGGATAGGAGTAAGATTGAAGGTGGTAATATGTGTACAACAATTAATAATCTCACAGAACAACAGGAGAATTGATATCTCATAGAAGGTGGCTATTTATTGACTTGTAAATTTGATGTTTTCAGGCATGATTTAATCATGTATGAAAATAATTCTCCATAAAATATGATGAATAACCACTCCTATTTGGAAGCCTACATTATTTAAAAAATTAAGGAAATGCTTGAATTATAGTTTGTGAAACTTTTTTGCAGCTATTTGATACTCATATTGCCAGCATTCTGATAGCAGATATACATTCTTATGGAGTTATGAAATATGTTGACAAGTTCTATTCACAGACTTACACTCTTATGGACCAAAAAAGGATCAAGAACTGGATTGAATGGTAGAGCATGCATTATTAAGTGCAATACATTGGAAGAACTTATACGCATATGCAAGAAAGAAACAGGAGCTCAAAATATTTAGTATACCATTGATTATATTTTTGTTAGTATCAAAAATGATGACCTAGAAGACTTGAATACTCAAGAAAAAGTGGAAATCTAGAAGCAACAAATTAATTTAACACATCTGCTACAAACACTATCTCAAATTTATAGAAATTTAAACATCACTGATGGCTCCAAATGACTTTGTAAAACCAGATGTTGAAGATGAACTTTAAGTTTATGAGAATGGCAATGAAATTTATAAAAAGACTTGATAACATTGTCAACGTAGAGCATAATTAAAACAGAATAATTAGCGTGGTTCTTTTTTCCATATGGCATAAATGGATTAAAGCAGTCTCAACAAATTAAAAATACACCACTGGACTACTTTATAAAGCAGAGATTTAGATAGCAATTTACAGTTCCAAAAAAGTAATTATCTTTTCTATGCACTATCCATGTTTGAATATTATCATCTCAAGTCAGTGAAAGCAGCATGTGGACAAAAATTAAAGGACAAGAAGCCATGGTTTATGATGTTCATTATACATAAAAAATTTAAGTGGATCATCAGCTTACTGGTGAGCGGCTTTAAATGAATTCATTGCCCAAATTAGATGCCTTGGTCCGCCAACATACTTCATTACTTTAAGCTTCAATAATTTGCAGAGTTTAGTTATGAAAGAGCTCTCTTGATAGCTAATGGTAGACCAAACAAAGATCCAAGTTCTCTGGATGTACATGAAGCCCAACAACTTATTGAACGATATCCAGTAATTAATAGCAGACATTTTATAATATGAGTCAAAGCACTAATGATGCTCATCCAGAGTAATGACCAAATATTTGGTGGAAGACTTAGATATTTATGGTGGCGCATCAAGTTCCAGAACTTCAGAAGTCCGCATCTTCACATAGTATTATAAATTAAAAATCATCCATCATTATAGACACCTGAAGGAATCTTCATACTTGATGAAGTTTGTGCATGTGAAATGCCATCAAAAGATGAACTATATAACATCATAAAAAAATGACAAGTACATCATCACAAGCCTACATGTCAAAAAAACAACATGGATGTAACTTGTCAATTTAGCTTTCCAAGAAAAATGCGCATAGAATCTTGCTTATCGCTTATTCATCAAATGTGTTCATTTGCAATAGTGTAAATATGTCTTTTAAAGCGTCAGCAGGAAGATTGTTGGGTTAACAACTATAATTGAGCGCTTCTCAGCTATGTCAAGCCAATATTAATATTCAGCTATGTGGATCAAATGATTTAATAGCATATTACATTGCTAAGTACATATCAAAAACATAATGTACAGAGCTAAATGCAAGTATAGCATGAGCAATCAGAAAATTATCACAAGAATACTAACATATCCCACAGTCTATTCAAAATTTGCATGCATCTGATTAATGATCACTAGGTTCTAGCATGTGAGTGCGCTTTCAGGTTGTGCCACCTCACTTACAGTAAAGCTCAAAATAATGCTTTTTTCTGAACTTTTGTAATCCTGAACAAAGATACAAAGTTCTAAAGTTTGATGGGTCTGACCATGCAACTGGATACTGCACCATCTTCATGCGTTATGAAATTGGGCCTCTTAAGCATCAAATTTATGATTTTAATAACATGACTAGATGAAATTCACAATAATAGCCCATCCTCCTTATGCTAAAAGACAGGAAAACGATGAAGATAGTATAGACTAGGCGCTTACAACAATATACCACTTCAGAAAAAGAAGCAATTTATAACTCTGATTGGCAATAGCAAATTGTTAGCTTGAAATGCACCTGCAGTTGTAAGAGTTCCATACAACATGGCTACATCTGATCCAGAAATCTTTCACTACAGTCTTCTCCTTCAAAATAACCATTCCATCCTGAACAAGTACTGCTTGAAGGATTTAACTCTATCAGAGAAGCATTCTTTGCTTGAGAAGAAACTTTGAAAATAACTAGTAAGCACGTGGAAACTTTTTGCCAATAAGATTGACAATTAAAGAATACTTTCAACCAAATTCATGCCTTTGATATTCTTGACGCAGAACCAATTGAAATGGAAGAAGAAATTGAATAACTTATGAAGCAACAGATGGATGATGTGCAATTCCAACAGACATGTCAGGATATGAATGTTGGTCATTAAAAATCTTCCAAAACATCATTCAAAGTATTTGTATTCAACTGGAAGGAAGCTTACATCATGAACAGCTCTTCATAACGGGTCAAACTGGAACAGGAAAAACTTTTCTATTCATTCTGCTCAATAAGCAATTTAATTTATGCTATACCAAACACTCTGTAAAAGTTGGCACCTTCACTGGCGTTGCAACATAACTAGTGTGTTGTTTAATATTACAATCATTACTAAAATTACCTGTTCAAAAGAACGGTAAAAACGTTTTTGATATGCCAATGCTTAGTGGAAGCTATCTCAGGTTGATGCGTCAAGAGTAGAAAAATATTGAGTTCCTCATAGATGAGATCTTAATGGTACCATACAAAATACTTTACATTATTGAAACACATCTGAAACAACTTAAGAACAACATGGAGCATTTTGGAGGTATTAATATCCTAGTGTTTCATGATTTGATGCAGATACCACCAGTAAGAGGGAAACAAGTATTCCAACAGCCAGAACGTTTGCTTCCAGCTATGCACTTTTGGCAACTATTAACACTATTATATTATGGAGAAATTAGACAAGATAGCGATACAACATTCATCAACATTCTAGTGCGCTTAGAGTTAGAAAACTTATAGCCAACCACATAGCTTTGTTGATGGACAAAGTTAACACCAACAAAGATGGTAAATTTACAATAGAAAGAGCATTGCAAATTTACCTGACCAATCAACAAGTTAATGACCACAACAGGAAACTACTGGAGCACTTTAGAAATAAATGCACTGAAATCTTCAAGATTTGAGCACAAGATAAACTTGTGGATGCCTCTTGACCATTCCAAGATGATGCCCACTTAATACTATTATAATAAATGACATTAACAACACTGGAGGTTTGTCAATGGATTTGGGAATATTTATTGGATCAAAAGTCATGCTGCAATTGAACATTAATGTATCAAAAGTCTTGTCAATGGAGCAATAGGATTCATGACTGAAATTATTTGGAAACATTTCTGTAGAGGCCAACTTTACAAGAATGACATACTATCAGTTCAAATAGACTTTGGCAGAGAGGGCTCTCATGTATCACATCCAAAAGCTATTTAATTTCCTGCCCTGTATAGCTATGGAACTGCTGAATGACAAAGGTTACCGTTAATTTTATCATGGGCATCAAGTGTCCATAAAATGCAAGGCAGCACTGTGGACTAAACAATTGTTTATCTGGGTCCAAAGCTCTTTGCTGAAGGTCAAGCATATGTCATTCTTAGTTTAGTTAGATCTCTCAATGGACTTAGGATTGAAGAATTGGACAACTCTTAATACACTTAAAGAAAACCTTGCAATAATGATGCAATATCAGAGATGGATCAAATAAGATTTTCTTAATAAAAAATCATAAAAACATTTGAAAAAATTGTTATATGCTATTATGTAAATGAAATATTAATAAACATCAAATGAAAATATAGAGAAATTATTTGAGATGGGTCAACCTTGGGACAAATATACCACACCAAGAATGTTTTCTATCCAGTAGAGGGTTTGAACTCAAAACCTGCACTAGGGGTGGAAGCATTTTTACCCACTAGCTTTTTTTTAGACTCCATACTTTATTAAAATAGAAATTTAAGGGAAAGTAAGAGGGGAGGGCAGAATATAGGCGATTTGGTCAAGGATAAAAAGGACCGGAGTTTCAGGCTGCTAGAGATCTAGCACCTCCAACCAATGCTGATCAGCAATTGCCATTGCTAGCCACGGTTCCAGCATTGGTGGGCTTACAGGCCATTCAATTCTTAGTCAATTAGTAGCTTCATCACATGCAATGAGCAATCCAGTGGGGAAAGCCAAAAGTGTGGCTTTATAACACCCAGGGATTATGCGCAAGAATTTTGAGATCTGACGGAGCTGATTGGAGATAATCCAAATGGTCTTCAATACCAAACCTCTGTGATGGGGCGCTCATTGCTCAAAACCTTAGCGACAAGCGCACAGTGAATTACTCATACACAATAATAGTCTTTGAAGGCTTGTAGTTGAATAGGAGCAGTTCTCAGGATTTTTGTAAAGAAAAGGTCCTGCAATGGTTTACCCACTCAGCTAACCGCCCTTCAAATGAAAATATAACATACTTAATATTAATGTATAACAAATATAAGTGACATGAATTTTTTTTAAATTTTATTTGAGGTGGGCTGACCTGGGGATGATACCACACTGATTAGGGAAGTGAAGAAAATGGGAAAGGAGGATAAAACCCAGAAAAACCTCCATGCGCAGTTTATGATAGGCCAGGAAATCCATGGACCATCTTTGCTATTTGCTATCTCAGTTTGGGGCATTGGTGCACAACGCCAACACAGTCAAAATTGTCCCCTACCCAAAGTCCATTACTGGGATTGAACTTGGGAGGCAGTGGTAGAGAAGTGACATGAAAAAAAAGTTTTAACTTACAATTGTATTTTTAATAATCAAAAATTAACTAATTAATTACTATGTATAGTAAAACTTTGAATAAAAATTTATTTAATATTTTATAAATGTATGAGAAATTTCAATATATAATTTTGCCTTTAAAAACCAAATTAACCTACTAAGTTCACTTAAGCAATGTATAGTAATAATTTATATTAGTCTGACTAAAAATTAGAAAATAAAAATAAGAAAAAGTAACTTATTTAAAAACTTGCTTTTTTTAAAAAAATATAAAGTAAAAAAATATAAAGTAAAGGGGAGGATACCCCAGTGGTAGAATAGGTGCCTCTACCACTGTCTCCCCAAGTTTGATTCTGGTACAGGAACTTTGGGTAGGGGACAATTGTGACTGTTTTGCCATTGTGCACCAATTCCCCAAACTGAGATAGCTAATATCAAAGGCGGTCCATGGAGTTCTTGGCCTATCATATGCTGCACATGGAGGTTTTCCTGATTTTATCCTCCTTTCCTATTCATTTGATTTCCCATTAATTAGTGCAGTATTGTCCCCATGTCAGCCCACCTCAAATAAAAATAAAAAATATAAAGTAAAAAACACAACTCAACCAAAAAAATTGACTATATAATAATTATAATAGAAAAAAATTTTTTTGAAAAAACTTGCTTTTTTTTAATAAGAAAAAAAGCTAAAAAATATATAGTAAAAAGATAAAAAAGTTGCACTAAAATTAAAAAATAATTTATTTGCCAAATAATCACCTTAAAAAATTCTCAGGTAAAACTATAAGAAAAGCAAGATGTGCGCACTTATATACAATCATATGTACCATCATATAAAGTATGTAAGATATGCAATATATAATATTTATAATATAAACATATTGATATATAATAAATATATATATTCTAAATTATAAAATTAAATATAATATTGTACATAATATATTATAATATATACTTTATATAATAATATATATAAGTTAATATAAACAGTATATATACAATATATATGCATATATTATATATTTATATAATATATTATAAGCATACATATATATATATTTATTGTATAATATATAGGGTGGTTATCCAGGCAGGTAAAAACTGCTTCCACCCTTGTTCAGGTTTTGAGTTATAAACCTGTACTGGCTAGAAAAATTATTAGTGGGATATATTTGTATCAAGGGTGACCCACCTCAAAATAATTATTAATATAATATATATAAACAAATGTAGATTGCATGTATGATTGTATATAAATGTGCATGCCTTGCTTTTCTTGCAGTTGTACATGAGAATTTTTAAAGCAAATCATTTGGCAGAAAAATTATCTTTTTCTTTTTTAGTGCAACTTTTTTATTTATTTTTTTACTATATATTTTTTTATTTTATTATTTTCTCTTTTTAAGAAAAGCAAGTTTTTTAAAAAAGCTATTTTTTCTTTTTTTAGTACTAGATGGTCCCAACCTGAGGGGGGATTCATCAATGTATAAAAGCTATTTTTTCTTTTTTTATTTAATTTTAGTACAAAAATTTTGGTTAATTAGTGTTTTTCACTTTATGTTTTTTATTTTTTTTTATTTTAAATTTTATATTAGCTTCTCTCTTTAAGAAAAAGCTTGTTTTTTAAAAATTATTTTTTCTTATTTTAATTTTTAAGTATAAAGATTCTTTGGTTAGCAGTTTAGTGGTATTTGATTGATCTGATAGGTCTGATTTATTTGGCTGAGTGGTTGGTCTTAATGGTCATTTTGATAGATTTAATAGTTTTAGGTAAGTGGTTGGTGGTAAATTATTAATTTTAATATTTAAATTGAATTTAGCCAAGTGTTGGTGAATTGTGGTTGGATTGATAAGGGTTAATTTTATTTGGCTGAGGTTTAGGTGAAATTTGTTTGTTTCTTACATGGAATTGGTTTTAGCCAAGTGGTTAATAGATTTTGGTTGATCCAATAGGTTCTTTGGCTTTGTCAAGTAGTTTTATGGTATTAGAGAAATCTAAAATTTATTTGGGTTTGGTTAAGTGATTGGTGGTTTTTAGTTGATTTGATAGGTTCAACTGTATTGGATTAGCAGTTGGTGATTAAACAGTTTGGTATGTTTAATGGTAATGTGTAAGTGAATCCATATTATCTATGTTATAGAACCTAAATTAATCAGTTTATATCAGCTGATAATAAATAAACCTGAGCAACACCAGGTAACTCCGCTAGTTCTATATATAAGCTAATAAGCTATCATATCCTAAGGTATAAGTATTTAATTGGACTCAAATGAAAACTACTCAAAAATGAAGAGCTTACCATCTTATTGTCCAAAGCAAAAACCAAAGTAAATGCTGATATATAATAATATTAAATAAATATGATAACCACTTTGGCTCATCATTTCTTAGTTTTACTTACACTTACAACACTAGTTTTAACTATATAATTAGTTTAAATGATAAAAGTAATTAGATAAAAGTGATTACACTAAGATTAGAGCAACCAACCTTTACAAAACACAAGTTTAGAGCAAAAATCTGAGCCAATTATGTTATCTCTTTAAACTCCATACTTTATTTAAGAAAAAAGTAAGAAAAATTAAGAGGGGAGGGTGGAACACAGGTGACTTGGCCAAGGATAAAGGACTGGGAATTTGGGCCACTAGAAATCTAGCACCTCTGATCATTGCTGATTAACGATGACCATTGCTAGCTACAGTTCTAGAATTGGCAGGCTTACAGGCCATTTGACCTTTAATAGATTTGTTGCTTCATCTTGTAAAATGAGTGATCCAGAAGGAAAAGCCAAATGTGCAGCTTTGTAACTCCCAGGGATTAGGTGAAAGAAGTTTGTGATTTGTCAGAGATGATCAGAGATAATCCAAATGATCTTCTGCACCAAACCTTTGTGATGGGGTGCTCATTGGCCAAACTCTTGGCAATGAGAGCTGAGTGTATCACCTATACACAATAATGGTAGATGAAGAATCATAATTGGATCAGGGATGATTGCAGGATTTTTGTAAAAAAGGGTCCTACAATGGATGCATTTCCATTAGCAATTGTTCACCCAATAGGATATAATGCATTATGGACCAAAATTTTTGATCACGGCACAATCTAATATCAGTGAGCAATATCTCCTTCCAATTCAGCGCATAAGGGACACTCCATGTGTGGGTAATCTGGTCCACTATGCTTACCAGATTTAATCGTGTGGTGTAGGATCTGCCAGGTTACTGACTGTTGTTTGTCCATTACCAGTTGGGAGTTGAGGCTTGAAATAAACTCCTTGTTTGGTAGTTGGTATCATGACCTTCAGTTTCCCAGTTTTTCAGGATTCATAGTCAAGCAGGTGGATTGCACCCAGGTTTTGGGAGCAGATACCCATACTCAATCAAGGTCAATTTGTAGCTGATTTTGATTGACTTGCTTGCATATTAGTGGGCAATTTTATTTTATTATTCTAATTTGTCACAGAAATCATTGCAAAATTATGAGCCTCGACATCCCTGTGGATTTGATTAGCATCCTAATCCACTAGTATAAATGACCAGCCACCCAGACGCACTACCCAATTGCACAGGCACTAGTAATATGGGGTGCCTTTTCAGGAGGGCATTCATGGGTGGTTTGCCATCCATTTGCGTAGTGAGTGGGGTGAGACTGGCTCCTGAAGGCCCTGAACTCTATCCCAGTTCATGCTCCAAGCTAGGTTCAGGCAGCGCATTTGCATCTGCATCAATATAAGGAATGACTTCGCCCATATCTGCCAAGCATGGGATTTGAAATCCAGAAGGCCCATGCCTCCTTTATTCTTTGGTTTGGACAGATTTCTAGTGCTATCAGTGCTTCTTTCACCTTGAGCCATAGTAAGGTATGGAGCATTGTCCTGTCACAGCTAGTGACATATTTCCTAGAATTAACCGCCCTTCTAAAGCCAAGTCCAATAAGCCCTTGGGGTAGAGACCAGAACCCCTAAGGATCACCAATGACCTATCTAAGGTTATTGACAAAAAATGGGTTTTGGCTTTTCCAGCCAGGGCTGAGGAAATGGCTTATTTGAAGCAAAAGCTCGGGTGGGAATCGAACTCAAGACCCAGAAAATCACAAGATATGAGGTTACAAAATCTGGCCAAAATCAAAAAAATTTGATTTTTTTGAAAAATGACGATTTTGTAGCTCATATCAGATTCCAATAACCACTGGAATCTTTGTGAAGTGACCCCCCATAAATTAAGTCCCAAGATGATAAAGGCTTTGCTTTTCTCAGATACAAAGATCATTTTAATAAAGTTTAGGATCTTGGGCACATTTCCTGAATTTGGGTTTTTCCAAAAAACAACTCTGCAAAGTTCTGCAATGGCTGAAGTCCGTTTTCCGCTCTGATTTGACCCTACTATTGTACCTGAGTCCTCCACCTACTCCGCCACCTATTCCGCTGGCTCCGCCTCCTCCTATTTTGCTGCCTTTTGCCCTATATTTTTCGTCACCCTTCCCAGCTCCCAGGGCCTCATGTCCCTGATGATTGTGGCCAGTTTGGTGTGCGTTTTGTTCCACAGATCTATTTGCAAACACAATACTGACCATTTAGGACGTCTCCTCGTTTTGTTGGGTCACTTGGCCTTGTTGTGTCACCTTTGGCCTGTGTCTTTACCTCCAGCGACCTCCTGCGCTCCAGTTTCCCTGACATCATCTGAGAAAATCCTAGAAATTTTTGTGAGTTTCTTCTACTGTTGGGTGGCTAGAGTTAGCCCAATCCTCTCAGAGATGTCACCCGTTGAAGCGGTCCACTGCGCTGGTACTTTTGTATCCCTTCTTGCCTTGGTTGTTACCTTCCTCAAAGGGTGTGCTGAGGGTGTTGCGCGGCTCCCCTCACTCAAGATGCTCATAAAGTGTGCAGTACCTGCCATACCAGTCTCACTCTCCACTTTTCACGGGATTCCAAATTTAAAAATGAGATCTTCAAAACGTTATCCAGCTTTAGGGCCCACCAGAAGTCTCAATGCAAGGACTTGGCTAATGTCCTCTTCCTTCAGCTGCTGCTCCGTGAAATTTCAGAGGTAGCTCATCAATGGTTACTCTCCATGGGTGAGAATAATAGATCTCTCCTGAAATCTCTCCCAGCGTTGGAAACCTTTGTCAAGCCCTGTGAGTATCCCTCTGCTACCTTTGAGGACTATAACTCCTTTGTACACTTGTCCCAAGGAGACCCAATTACAGCTCAATACTTGCGCCTGTTTTAAGAGATAATATCAAGATTGGAATCTCTTGAACAGTTGAAAATGGCCCTTGTTATAATTTTGAAAGGTATCACTAGGATCCGTCAGGTTATTTTCACAGGTCAAACCCACTGAGCAATGGATGGACAATGTGGGGATTGTTGGTCCTTCAGACACACTTGAAAAAATACTTAAAATGAGAGCAATTGCCCCAACCAAATCTTTTATTTATTTATTTTATAAATACAGCTACCTTTTGCTGTCCCGTTTCTTCTTCGCTATATAAACCTACCTCTCTCAATCGCCCATTTCACTTATATATGTCAGCTTCAGGCGATACTATTTCTTATTGTTTGGGTTATTCTATTATGCCGATTCTCCTCAAATTTGGTTTGTTATTCTTAATCCTCTGTCGCCCTATTTGTAGGCGATTTACTTTGTATTTGTCAAATGTCAATATCACCTTATTGCCTTATTGTCTTATATAGAGGCAAACCAATAAACTCATTACATCCAATAAAGACCTGTTATATCCCAATATCGCCTCATCTCGGGGCACTCAAATAATTGTAACTGATACTAAGTTCAGTGGATCCCACCCAGATATACCACTATTATCGTCCAGTCATATTAAAATCGTGACATTACCCCCTTCTTGACTGGATGATAAGATCCTATTATTTGTAAGGTTAGAGGAACTTCGCGTGTACTCAGTTAATGATCTAACCACTTGTAGGATCCTTGATGGTATATGCGTCAACTCCAGTTTTCTGTATTACTTCAAATGGACTGACCCAAATACTAGCCAGCTTGTGCTTCCACCTGAATCCATGCTAATTATGAAAGAGAACCATATCGCCTTCCTTGAATGGCACCAACCCACTGTGACGTGCCTGATCAGCGGCCTGATTCCTAATCTTCTTAGCCAAGCTGAAGGAATATGCTTCAGTTTTTAGTTTGATCAGAATGTTCGTGAGGTTAGTCTAATAGCGGTGGGGTTCTAGTCCACCAGTATCTTCTACATATGCATAAAGCAACGCCGGAAGAGCTGGGTGTCAGCCATATAGTAATTGAAAGGGTCTCTTCCCCATGGCAGAATGGTAACTAATGTTATAAGTGAACACGGCGGTGGAAAGGAGAGAGATCCAATTGGAAGGGCGATCCGTTACTAATTTTTGGAGTATGTTCACCAGAGTTCCATTCACTCATTTGACCATTCCATTGGACTTGGGGTAATATGGGGTCATCAGAATCCCGCGGATTCCCATAAGCTCATTCAGCATGGGGAGGATGTGTGAAGTGAAGTTGGTGCCATTATCAGTGAGAATAAACTGAGGGCAGCCGTGCAACTGAATAATGCATTCCAACATGAATCTGGCCACCTTAACTGCCCCCAAGTCTCGTATCTCCCTTGCTTCAACCCACCAGGTTAAGTGGTTGATAGCTACTAAAATGTACTTACAATGGTTGGCTCCTGTTGGCAAGGGGCCAACAACATCGAGGGAGACCATGTGCCAAGCGAAATGTGGTTTCACTAAAATATATGACGTTGTATGGCGGAATGGCTTCTCCACTTGGCACTGATGGCAACAGGAAATAGTTTTGAGCACATCAAAACTCATACTTTCCCAATATTATTGTGGGCATAACAACTCCATATTTTTACGCACGCCACCATGCCCAACTGCTCTGTAAGTGCTCATAAGGATTCCCAGCTATGCTGAGGGGCACGGGAAATTCACCATAGAATCACCTATTCATTTATACAGTTCTTTATTTCATTAGAAGTTAATTGCGCGCATTTCATCTAACACTTTGATCACTTGGGGAGGTTTGTCGTCATATTTTCCACTAAGCATCTTATCATACATCACTTCGCTGAGGTCTGCTGTCACCGCAATAGTCAGTAATCAAGATAAACAGTCAGTGTTCTGATGCTTCACTCCCAGCTGATAAAGAATCTCAAAATCATAAGCCTGTAACTTGAGAGCCCATTGAGCCAACCATGCTTCTGGTTCTTTGAGGTATTGCAACCAGCGTAATAATGCATGATCGGTTATGACTTTAAACTTTACCCCATGCAGATAGACTCTGAATTGTTTATATGCATAGATTACTTCTAAGCACTCTCGCTCAGTCATGGTATAATTACGCTCATGACAATTCAGACTATGACTACAGAACGCAACAGGATGTTCTTCTCCCTCATCATCTTTCTGAGAAAGTGCTGCACCAACAGCGGAGAGGGATGCATCCATCTGAATGATAAACTCCCAGTCAAAGTTTGGATATTGCAACACCGGTGCACTGCTTAACGCCAAACAAAGTGCATCAAAAGCAGATTGATGATGTTCCATCCATTTGAACACAGCGTCTTTCTTTAATAACTCAAATAGCGGCCCCCCAATACAGCTAAAATTAGGGATAAAGCGGTGGTAGTAACTGACCATTCCCAATAATACCTGTAAGTCACACTTACTATAGGGAGTAGCCATTTAGCTGATGGCCTCCACCTTAGCCAATTGTGGCTGCAGCCCAGTTGAGTTTACCACAAACCCCAGGTATTCCAGCTGATCTTTGAAAAAGTTACACTTTTGAGGTTTAATTTTAATGTTCACCTCAGCCAGCCGGCGGAATACTGCTTCAAGGTGGTCGAGGTGCTCCAAAAAGATTCAAGAGAAAACATTAATATTATTGAGGTATACTAGGATGCATGACAGTCTCAGGTCACCAAGAATAGTGTCCATGGCACGCTAAAACATAGCTGGGGCGTTGCACAGTCCTTGATACCAGCCGTGTTGGTTGAAAAAGGCCTTTAGATGTGATCAAAGCACATTTTTCCTGTTTCGCCAAGGGTAGCTCAATTTTCTAATATCCTGATATTAAGTCCATCGCAGAAAAGTAGTGGGCACCCCCTAATCAGTCCAGAGCATTGTCAATTCTGGGCAAGGGATATGAATCCTTTTTTGTAATACTGTTGAGCTTCCAGTAGTCTATTACTACCTGGTTGGTGCCGTCCTTCTTTTTTACAATTAGAACAGGCGAAGCCCACGGGCTCTTGGATGGTCCAAGCAACCCTTGTTGTAATAACTTATCAATTTCCTCAGTAACCACATCTTCCACTGCTCAAGAACGGCAGATCAGATGAGACCTTATTGGAGGATGATCGCTGGTATCCAATTGATGGACCTTCCCCCAAGCACACCCTAAATCATGATCATCAACAGCGAAAATCCCCTTGTATTTCTGAAATAAAGCTATTGCTTGGTCTTTTTAGTCATCCGATAATCCCATTAAATTAATCCACGATACCACCATTAGTACATTGGCTGATGGTTTGAGCGGTAGACCAAATTCATCCAATGATCTGAAATTATGAACCTGATGGACCTCATCTATGGGAATCAGATGTAGATATGCTACAATTTGGTGGCGGCAGATTTGCATTGGTTCACCC